>PVJH01026920.1:0-28764 GCA_004026705.1 Nesogale talazaci
CACCCAAGAGAAAAGAAGGACTTAAACAGATCCAGGACTCCCATGCTCCTCGCAGCCCCATTCTCAGCCACCAGGGTGTGGAACAGTCCCCATGCCCATCACCAGACGTATGGACAGACAAATGTGGTACAAACGTCTCATGGGATATTCAGCTCGAATGAGAAATGAAGTCCTAACACAAGCTATGACTTGAAGCTGGAAAGCATTATTCTCAGTGAAAAAAGCCAGACACATGAGGGGAAATGCTGTACGATCCCGCCTCTAGGAAATATCTAGGGCAGACAAAGGCATAGACACATGAGTTTATGAGTAGTTTCCAAGAACTGAGGGGCGGGGATGGGAAGGAGGGGGAAATGGAGAGTTATTGCCTAACAAGATGCTGAGATTCGTGTTCAGGGTGATAAGGAGCCGCTGGAGATGGGTAATGGCCATGGTCGCCTAACACAGCAAATGTAATGAGGTAATTACATGTAATTACAACAAACTTGTTGTACACTTTAAAAATGGTTAAGAACCCCCCTTTGAAAGCACTCATCGGGCCTTTTTCCAGTGACCCACTGAGCTGTCAAAAAGGGCAGATTAAAAAACACCACTTTTGGGTGAAGCAACAACCTCTTCGATCGGTGATGTGACAAAAGTAAAAAAAATGGTTATGAGAACATTTATATATATATATATATATACACACATATATATTATATATATTTTACCAGAACAAAATGAAAAGTTATAGAATTTCTTTTCACTTCATTTTTTTTGTGTTTTTTTGGGGGGGGGGGCATCACTGCTCTCTGGTGGTGGGAGTTGGAGGTCCAGCCCCACTGCTGGAATTGAACCTCCGTCCCAGTGGGTCGCAGTCCCGCGCACAACCACTATGCCACCGGGGCTCAGCCTAGAATTTCTTTTCAATACATGTATGTCTACATTTTCTTCATTTAAAAAATTTTCATTTTATGCAACGAAAGACTTTAAACCTACTTAACCAACACAATGTGAACAGCAAAAACAGTTCTCCATCTATGAAACACTTCTATGCTAAAAAGTATGAACATGGGCTTGTATGGTTAAGCCCCACTTATGCAACATATAAAAAACAAAAGAGTTGGTAGAATTTTTATTTCCGAGAAACCACAATTGAAAAAAGTGAGATTTTGATTATGGTTTTATCTTTTTGAAACATGATATTTGGTCTTCATCCTTTTGAAACATAAGTTTGTTTTGAGAATAATGCTGTTCTCTCCTTTTTTAGTTATGCTTTTCTGACATTAATTTTAGAAAGAATATAAGGATTAGAGGAAAAAGAAGTAAATGAACATGACTTGCAACCCCACCACTCAGATAGAACATTGTTAACTTTTAGTTGCCTCCTTTAAGTGGGCTTTTTCTACCATCTAGAAAAGATAATAATATGTTCAAATTAGCCAAAGATCTAAAATATCTTTACATTATGTTACTTTTACAGTAGCATTTCACAAGTGAACAGAATTGAACGAAAACATTTGGGTTTAAAAAAACTTAACCTTTGGTAATATGTCTTTCCAGACTTCTCTTTTTAAAAACATTTGTTTATTTGAATGAAGGTTTATGGAGTTTTCCTTTCAACAGTTTATGTCTTTTGCATCATGTCCTTTTAGCCCCCACAATGGACATTACTTATCTCACTTCCTTCCTGGGTTTCTTGCTTCCAGGTCTTCATTCTGAACCTTTCAGGAACGTTGTCCTTGGGCAAATGCTGTACTTTTTATCTAAATTAGTTGATTATTCCAGAGTGTGGACCTACCTAGTTTTATTGTCTTCCTTATAGACCTGTCTATTGCTGCTGCAAAGAGCCCTGGTGGCATTGTGGATATGAGTTAGGCTGCTAACCACAAGGTTGGCGGTTCAAAACTACCAGGAGACAGAGCATTGTACTCCTGTAAAAGTGCTGCAGTCTCAGAAACTCACAAGGGCAGTTCAACTCTGCCCTGTAGAGCCACCAATGACAGTGAGTTTGGCTTTTTGGTTGCACTGTCTTGCTCAAAACCGAGCCATGGAGGTGAGTTCATTTCTAGACCCGAAGGGTGACTAAAAATCACACTGGTCTTTATCTGATCAGCAAGCTAGGTTTTTTTTTTTTTTTCAAACTAATTTTGAGTTTTGTTCCACATTTTTCTCCCCCTCTGTTGAGGACCTTCTAATCTGACCCCTTTCAGAGAAGCTGATAGTCGTTGACAGGCACCACCTCGTTTTCAGAGCCACAGGGTTGTTGACACTGATGTTCATGTGGCCCATTTGTCCACTGGATCAATTGTTTCCATATGTCTTCCACTTTCTTCTCTCTTCTTCCCTCCAGGCAGCAGGAGGCCAAGAGTTGGCCAATAGGCACCTTAGTTGATGGCTCATGAGCCTTTGAGACCTCATGCTCAGCAAAGGGGGATGTGGAACATGGTCCTTGTGGGCAGTGTTATGCCAGTTGAACTTTGTGTCCCCCAAGACCCTGGTTCCTAGCCCCCCTGACCCAGGGGATAACCTCCTTGAGTTATTTGGTTATGTCTAATCCGTTTTCATAACTTTGCTCAGTGTGAGTATACATAGATTGTTTTCAAACATTTATTGTGAATGAGGTGAAGGTTTATGGAGTGGAATTTTACACATCCAACCCTTCCAGTGCAATCCCCTCAGCATGCCCTGCATGTTCAGTTCCTCCCTATGCTTCCTGTTTCCATTCCTCCTTTCCTGAACTTTGTCTTTGAGTAAATGCTGCCCTTTTGACCTCAAGTGGTTGATTATTCTAACTGGAGGTGAATTCAGCTACAGGCAGACCTGAAGTCTTGGGGGAATCTACCAATTTCTATATGACCAGTTAGTCTGGCCTGTTTTATGACTTTGAGCTCTGTTCCACATTTTCCTTCTTCTGTACCCATGACCTTCTTAGGTGATCCTGTCCAGAGAAGCTGGTAGTGGTTGTTGGGCATCATCTGACGAGCAGACAGCTTTTGAAGACCTGTACTCCTTGAACCTGTTTCCCACTAGGGTTCCAAAGAATAATAACCCAACACCCCTGATCTCTGCAGTATGGAAAGAGCTGCCAGTTATGAACACTTCAGATTGTGTGCCAGCTGTCCTATTCTATCCTATAGATTCCCGATGAGCCCAAAACACCTTAATGGCAGTGGGTTTGGGGGTTATTCTTTACCTAGATACAGTCTACTCATATCCTTGCAGCAGATAGATAATTCTCTGTGAGGGTAAGTCAGGTCTGATGAGCAGATTCATGTTTCCAGGCAGGCCTGCTTGCAGAAGTTTCATCCTGGCATTCTCAGACATGAAGAACTGTATGTTTCCTGGTGGAAGACATGACTGCTGAGGATTTCGTAACTACGGGTCCATGCCTGAGGCAGGCCTTTTAGAAGGTGTGCTGGAATCTCAGTGGTTTGTTCTTATAAAAACCACTGCCATCCACTCTTGAGTCACAGCAGCCCTATAGGACAGGGGAACTGCTCCATAGGTTTCTGAGGTTGGCCGTCTTTATGGAGGTAGATGATCACAGGAGAGTCTGGTAGGTTTGAACGATCAACCTTTTTGTTAACAGCCCATGCTTAACTGACTGCAATATCAGAACTCCCAGGGCTGCTTTGAGTCAGAATTGATTCAAAATACACACAACAACAGTCACCTTTTGATTGCTGTGTAATGGATGGGATACCGTCAAGAGTGGTAGGAGCTGGCTAACAAAAGCAGGAAGCAGGAACAGCACAGTCTGTTTCGCAGGCCGACACCCCCACAGCTCCATGTTCATTTTTTCACTCAGTGCTTTATAGAGAAAAACAATCAAGCTATCTTAAAGGACCTAGAATGCAAAGAAAGGGAAACTTTGATACCACAGAAATCTAAGGTAGTATGGGAGCCAGAGGAGCTGGCAGGGCAGCTGTGTCTAAAAGATGCGAGATGCGGTCATGGATTAAAGCTTGTGTTAAAAATGGTGTGGGAGTCTGGTCTGACTTTTCCCAACCTCACCAGGGGAAGGAGAATTCAAGTCCACGTCATCCCAAGGCTAATTCCCAGGAAGCCAAGGTCAGACATGCCTCTACACTTCCTACTCTATCCTGACAACTGTCAACTTCTTTTCTGGGTTCCATGATCCCTTGCAGTAGCCATATAAAACCCGCGGATAAGTCTCACTATTAGGAGGTTAATTAGGGAAGTAAACAGGTTGCGATTCAGGATGATAAACAGCAGCTCCTTCCCGTGGTGCCTGCAGGCACGCCTCTCTCTGGCTCTTGGTAGCCTTAGCCACACAGTCCCTTGGCCACGGCCCTACTTGGGCAAGTGTTACAGAGCTCCTTTAACACTACCAATAAGTGCCTCCAAAGCACACCACTCTGCCCCAAAGCTCAGCCCAAAGGTGTTCAGCTCCGTTCTGTGGGTCTGCCAACCTGGCTGTGCACATTTATTGCCAGGAAGCCACCCATCTTCTAGTGAGATTCCTGCCCGAAGTCCCCTGGCTTTACTCACTCTGGGGCTTGGGAAGCTCACTCTTCTACTCTGCTCTGAGTCTGATGCTGCTGCTCTTGGCACCGTCACCACTGACTTCCTGTCACCTATCAGTGTCACAATTTCCTGTCTTCAGGATCAAGGACGCGCTGCGCAGGGGGCTCTCAGGATTCAAAGGGTGTGTGCTTTGCTGCTTCTGATTCTTTTTTTGATGGTCCTGAGATCCCTTATTCCTGAGATCTTTTAAACAATCTTTAAAAAAATTGTTTTATTGGGAGCTCGCACAGTTCCAATCACAATATACACTTAACATACTTTGTATCAGTATTTATATCTTAAAGGACATTTTACATGGGTAGAGGCTGCAGTCTCTCCTCCAGTACTCTTTTACTCACACTCCTCTCTTTTTGTTCTTCTTTTTTAAAATACTTTTTTTTTTTTTTGTGGGCATCACTGCTCTACGGTGGTGGGAGTAGGAAGCCCAGCCCCACTGCTGGAATTGAACCTCCGTCCCAGTAGTCCGCAGTCCCGCGCACAACCACTACGCCACTGGGGCTCAGCCCTTTAAAAATGCTTTTATTGGGAACTCTGACATCTCTTATCATAATCCCTATTTTCATCCAGTGTGTCAAGCACATTTGAACATATGCCACCATCATCATTTTCAAAACATTCTCTTCCCATTTGAGCCCAATATCAGCTCCCCATTTCTTTCCCTTCCCTCTCCCATCTGCTCTCCCTCAAGAACCCTGGGTAAGTTATAGATTATTATTTTCATAACTTACATCTTCATCCATCACCCCTCACCCACTTGTCCATGGTTCTTTCCCCCTGGGAAGAGGGTATAAATGATCCTTGTGACCCCCTATTCCTCCTTTCTTCCCCCACCCTCAGCTCCTCCTCCTGATATCTCTATTCTCTTTGTTGGCCCTGAGGGGTTTATATAACCTGGATTCCCCTGGATTCTCTTAGCTGTAGCAGTATGCATGTTCTGATTGAATTCAATTTGTAAGGGAGACTTGAGATCATGATAAGTGGGGGAAGGAAGCACCAAAGAACTAGAGAAAAGTTGAATGTTTCATCGATGCTATACATGATGAACCCTGACTGGTTCATCATCTCTTCCCTGTCTGTGAGGGAATGTACAGTTGTCCACAGATGGGCATTGGGTCTCTATTGCCCACCCCCCCCATTCACACTGGGTATGATTGATTTTTTTTTTCTGGGTCTTAAATGCCTGACACCTGATCCCATTGACACCTCACAGGCTGATATGTTTCTTCCATGTGGGCTTTGTTGCTTCTCAGCTACAGGGCCGATTGTTTATCTTGAAGCCTTTAAGACCCCAGATGCTGTATCTTTTTATTTTTATTTTTTGGGGGGCATCACTGCTCTCCAGAGGTGGGAGTAGGAGGCCCAGCCTCACTGCTGGAATTGAACCTCCGTCCCAGTGGGCCGCAGTCCCGCACACAACCACTACGCCACCGGGGCTCAGCCCCAGATGCTGTATCTTTTGATAGCTGGCATCATCAGTTTTCTTCACCACATTTGCCTATGCACCCATTTTGTCTTCAGAAATCGTGTTGGGAAGGTGAACATCACAGAATGCCGGATTGTTAGAACAAAGTGTTCTTGTGTTGAGGGAGTACTCGAGTCAAGGCCCAATGTCGAGATGGCCCATCTTACACCTAGTAGATGTGAAACTGACCAATCCTCCTGTTAGAGTTTCACACACCCTATTTGCGTGGGCCTTCCCAATCATGGCTATGACTAGAAGAGTCATTCCAAGCAATTTCTCTTTGGCACAGCTGGGTTGCTCCTCCTATGAGGTCAATGTCAGGACTTTGGTCTTTGGGAAGAGGAGAGGTACTTAGAATTACTAGGGATCCAAAAAATTGAGGAGGACTGGATTTCCTGTGAAAAGAGGAAATGGCACGGAACTTTGTGCTGGAAATGATGCAAAGTGAAGTCAAGAAGGCCAGATGGACTGAAGAAGGAAGAGAAGCACAATGAAGTAAGACTTGGAAATCATGGGGGAGTTCGAGAGGTACCCAGAAATGGGATTGGAGGTCAAGTGTGAGCTAGATTTCAAGAGGCAACCCCTCTTGTTAACCCAAGGGCACAAAACAGACCTTGCACATTCGAGTTTCCAAGGCTCTAAATCTTCCAGAAGCAGACTAGCACACCTTCCTCCCACCTACCTAGTGTGCTCTCCTTGATATTTACAGAAAAAACCCACTCCAACAACAATGGTTTTCCAATGCAGAGGGCAAGGAGAGCAAAAGAACCCCTTACTTCCCTCTATGGGTTCTTGGCTCCCAACTGCAGTGAAAGGACTCGCGCTACTCATGCTTGAATGTAACAGGGGAGGGACGTATTCTATCATCTGTAACCAACAGAGTCCTTGGGAGACACCACTGAGATAAGGCAGCGCAGAGTAGGAAAGGCCTGAGAGAATTCAGTCCCATAAGGAGCGGTCAGCGAACTCCACCCTGGCCAAGGGGGTGCCGCTCACTCCTGTCACGTTGTTGCCCCTCAAACAGACATCTATGACATCAAGCAAAACCAGCTGGTTTTAAGTCACCTGTGCTAGGTATTCCACATGATACTAGCACAGAGGCACATCAGAGTGAGGCAGTGGTCAAATTTCTCTTCATTTCCCTGGGAAAGATGCAGGTGCCCGGTTTTCCCAGTCAGTGGACGGGGTTGCTGTTCAGACATGGTTTTATTTAGTATCGTTTGGCACTGGCTCCCCTTCTTTCTGATCAGGCCTTTTAATTAAACTACTATAATTCCTATGGAAATTAGTGTTTATATTATTTTCCGGCTACAAAAGCATTTCTCTTGAAGTTTTTTTTTTTTTTTTTTAATCCCTGGGGCACAAATTGGGATTTTTTTTTCCTGCTTGAAATGTAATTAAAAACTCATTTGATTACTATATTTCTGGCTCTGTTTTACTTATTAAATTTCTGTAATCAGTTTTCTTTTATGAAGCTACTGGGAAATGATCTCACAAGCCACACATTTTTCTCTTCCTTGGCAGGTTCCCGAACACTGACTAAATTACACTCGTAGCACCTGCCCACGATTCGAATAACTCCACCAATTTATTCCTTAAACCGTTTAGCTTTATTTGGCTTAGCCTCAAACAGATTTCTTTCCTTTATTCTCACTCTTTGTCCTTCCCCTTGCTCCCTTTGTGTTGAATAAAATATTTCGGGGGAGGGGGTGCCTACTTCTCAGAATGCTCTCTTTTCCTTTGTTTCACTTTCTCCCGAAGCACAGAGCTGCCACCCTGGAACTTCATTCTCCTCTTCTCAGGTCAGTCGCCGGTTCTAGGCAAAGGGAGCAAACCATTTGTCCTGAACAATTCTCTGACCCCTATTATAAATGTGCTCCATAAATCCAGTTAGCTGAGAGAACACGGAGCTATTAAAATAGTAGTGAAGCTGCAAACCTAAATTCCAAGCTTTATGTTCCTTCCACGCAATGTGCACTCACCAAGATAAGTGCTTCTGCTATTTGGAAAGGTGGGAGCATTCTTAAAAATATCCCACCAGCGACTGGCATCCACAGACTTTGGTGAATTGAATACTGATCGCTGTCTAGTTTCACTGGCTCCTCATTGAAGGCAAGAGAGGAAACATCACCTCTTTCAGCGCCCTTCACATCTACACCAACTATAAAGGTTCTGTATGTAGATGGTTCCCTCAGCCACTAGACACAGAGATGTCCTGTCTGGCCTCCCCGCTACATCTCGCAGGGATGGCCATCTAGCACTATTTAAATACGTTCAGAGACTGTAAGCGCCTTATCTTCCAAGATCATCTTTGATCATCTTTGATCATCTACATTTTATACATAGGTTCAGCAAGATTAAGTGCCTTGTCTAGGTCATGTACTGAAAAATGGGGTCAGGGTTTTGACCTTTGTCTCTCTGATTCCAGAGTTATGTGAAAAGTTCCCTCTCATTCGGGACTCAGCCCACACTTGACCTCCTCTGCAAAGTCTTCTTGGGTTCAGAGCCTGGACTCCTCGGTGATTATATGCCTGTAATATGTTCTCTCTATATATAATTATATTTCTCATACTGAAAATGTCTATGGGAGTTTTTCACTACTTTAAGCTTGTTATTTTCTTGAAAAAAAATCGATCTACATTATGTATATTTCTTCTCCCCAATGATCATCTTAATATCCTCTCTTTTATCATTGGTTTTAAGCTATTTGATTATAATACATCTCGGTGTAGCTTCCTTTGTGTTTCTCCCATTAGGGATCCACCAAACATCTTGAATCTTAATTTACAATTTTTCCAGCTTTGGAAAAATCCACCACTGTTTCAACTATTTTTCTTTCCACTTTCCTTCTCTGGGACTACAGTTATACATATGCCAAACCACTTTGTATTGTTTCTAAGCCCGACGAATGTTCTAATCATTCTTTCATTCAATCTTTTTTTCATTCAATTTAGGACAAATTCTTACATGCTGTATTTAAATTCACTGATAATTTGTTCTGCCATGCTTAATCTGCTGCGAATCTCATATACTGTACTTTCATGTGGAAATTAGAGCTGCCCTTTCCAGAGGTCGTGTTGGTTTAAAGCTAGCTCAACACCTCCTGTGGCTGCTTGGCATGCTCCAGCGTTCCTCTGCTCTCTGGAAACAGACATAGGGTCGCAAATAACATATAGAACACATGGATGGCAGCTAATTCTATGGATTATCTGGCCGTGTTGAGTTTTCTCTTTATTATTGAATTTTCATCCTATTTATTCCTCACAATTTTTCAGTGAAATGTCAGGTTTTGTGACTTCGATGTAGGATGCTGACTTCTTTTCTTTCCTCTTTAGTGTTTACTTAACTAGCTTCCAAATGCACTTGTCTTACTTGGAAACAACCGGTTTTTTTTGGAACTTCCTCCCAAGCTTTTGTGAGGTGGGTCTGGACAGACCTTAGTCTAAAGCCAAGTTGGCTAAGATCCTGATACAATGCTTTCCTGAGTGTGCTTCATGCACTTCCAGCTTTTTCCACTCTGGCTCGTAGCATCATAAACTACTCCTCACCTGGTGAGCGTGGGTATTTTTCTACTTGTCCTTTCTGCTTTTCCCTGCCACCCTGTGTGCGTACCCCCTATTACCCCCTCCCCACCCCAAGCCTGGACTCAGTAACTTCCTCATAGGCACATGGTGATTTGCACTCAGCTAACAATTGAATAAGGTCTTCTGTACACTCTCTGGGAAACTTTCTCCTTTCTGCTACCCTGCCTGGAAAACCCTAATTCCTGAACTCTCTTGGCCTGACCATGATTTTTTTTAAAAAGTGCAATAAAAACTGGGCAGTGAATAAGGACAGCTACAGAATTCACACCTTTGAGCTACAGCGTGGGAAAAGACTACAAAATATACCATGGACTGCCAGAAACGCAAACACAGTTGTCTTGCAAGAAACATAGTCAGAATGCTCTTTAGAAATCCAGATGGTGAGACTTCCTCTCATGGACTTTGGGCTTATTATCAGGAGGGACCAGTCCCTGCAGAAGGGCGGTGTGGAAGAGACGACGAACCTGAAGGACATGGACGGACATGGTGCCCCCCACAGTGTGCTTAAGCCTGGTAGTGAGGGTGAGGACTGTGCAGGACCACATAGTGGCTCAAACAGACTCAGGGGACACTTCAGAACAAGAGCAGCCATGCTAGAACCGCACCTTTGCCCCCACAGAGAAGTCACTGGGCGCCACATGGGCGCCAGTGTCGGGGTCTCTAGTCTAGGCGGTGTCGTTGTTGGGTGCTGCCCCGTCCATTTCGGGTCACACTCACCCTCTCGACTGGAGCAGCGCTGCACTACAGGGTTGCCTGAGCGGTCCTCTATGGGAGAAGATCGACAGGTCTTCTCTAATGTGGGGTCGCTGGTGGCTTCGAACCATTGATCTTGGGGTTAGTGCCTGAGCACTTCACTGTGCAACCACCAGGGCTCCTTCTCCAGGAAGCAAATGGCCCATTTGTTTCCTTTGTTCAGGAATCACTGATGTGCGGTCTGAAAACGGTTGTCTCCACTACTTAGTCTGCGTGTTTTTCGTTCCTGAAGGAGAGAGGGTCTAAGTCTGGACTCTGTTACTCCGTCACAGCTGGCAGTGGATGTTGCATGTCGTTGGTTTTTAATGACGAGATCTTCTTTACTGTCCTGGGAGCCTCCAGCATAAAGAAGAGAGACTTTCATCTTTGTGTCTCCAGCACATCAGACAGTAAAACCTGTGGAAAACCAGGGTCCCCTTCACCCCACCCCCATGGAGCGCTGGCAGGAAGAAGGGCCAGCTGCCGGCAGCTGACACAGAGGTCAGAGTGCTCTGACCTACCACAAAATCCTGCTGGAAAAACAAACCCAGGACGACTCCCTCAGGAAATGAGGATAGTAGTCTCTCTTATGGCCGTTTCCCCCCTCCCAGACCTTGTTGCTATCAGTTCACCAAGCTGCTGGAAACCAGTCTGTCCTCCTTGCTATGACACATCGCTGCTGTCTCCGGACTCGTTGGTTGGTCACAGTCACTTCTTAGAACTCAAGTGCTGGGTGGACAGGGCGGATCTGAGGCAAAGGAGACCCAAAGAGCAAGACAAGTGTGCAAAGGGCTCAGACAAAGTATGTTTCAATACTCTTGTTGTGGCGCAGAGGGATGGAGAAACCCTGCAAGATTAACCCCGATTTGTCTTTGTCACTCAACATGTCCAACTGTAGCCTCTGGACTGGATCAGAGCATGTACACAGGTGTAGACAAGAGATAAAGCTCATGACACACGGCACCCAGGAACAGGGCCGGGAATAGCAGTACCAAAAGGGGAGGGGAGGAGGAAGGAAGAGAGAACTAATCCCAATGAATGGCATGTAACCGCTCTTCCCCGTCCCCCTCCCTACTCCAGAATAACAGAAACTCAAGGGGAAGGGAGACTGCAGTCGGTGTGAGATGTGAAAAGAATAGCAATCTATAGTCTATCAAGGGGCTATGAGGGTGGACAGGGGAGGGGGAAAGAGGGGGTGATCCCAAGGGCTCAACAGAATGTAAATGTCTATGTCTGATACAGTGGATGCCTCCCCAATAAAATGATCTTTAAAAAAAAATAGATGTCCAACAGTGCTATTCTTGCCACTTTAAGAACTTGGAGGGGATTGTCTGAGTTGGCTATTCATTTATCTTTTAAAGGGCAAAAGAGAAAAAGTACCCTGGGTCTTCAGTTGCTGACCTGGAGTGTGGCAAGGTGCTGGTGCCTGGCTGCTCACTGGAACGTTAATAGTTCCAGTCTACCCTGGTCCTTCTATCTTGGAAGAAAGGCCAGGACATCTGTTTCTTAGAAAACCCTCTGCCCTTAAAAGCCTTAAAGAGCCCAGTTCTACGCTGACACACCACGGTCTCACCAGTGGTTAAACTGGATCCCATGACACTTGGTCTGGGTCTTCGCTGATTATTTGCTTGTCATAAGATTTTGTTGTGCTCACCTTTCCCCCATGGCTAAACTCGCCCAAAGAGAATGACCAGAAATTAAGACAAGATACACAATTCCTGGTAGAGGAGAGAAAATCTAGAGTACGTTTTAAAATATTTGCTTTTAATAAAATACAAAAATAGACTCAAAGCCTCTCTCATATCCCCATTTTAAGGAAATGAACACGATTATTAATTCTCTTTGTGAAAATGTCCCAAAACTCACTTCTTTAGAAGTGGAAAATCAGTGTCAGTGTGACTGGCTGGCATCAGCCCTGCTCAGGGTTACAACTAGAGGGTGAGTGGGCATGCAGGGGTGGGACAGGTCACACCTGAGTAGGTGTGACTAGAGGGTGAGCAGTCACAGGCACAAATGGCATCTCTGAGACTCAGAGGAAACGTCTACGTAAGGTACGGGACTTCAGAGAGAAGGGGCTCATTACAGGCACAAATCCAAATGTTTCAGTTAGTGAATTGGTGAATGGAAAACCCCTCTGTATCCTGATAAGAGATGACTCGTATTTAAGATTGTAGCTGACCCTGGATTTCAATGCCATGCTGCCATGAAGCACTTGCTGACCTCAAGTTTTCCATCACGCTGAGAAAGCCAGAAGCACAGGGGTCATCCAGAATGGAACTGATGGCATCCTTCAAGCCTTCCTTTGATCCTGGAGTCTCTCTCTTAGAGACCTAAGCATGCTCCTCCCACCAGCTGCTCAGCTCCGAAAGCTAAGGGCCACCTACGATAGTCCCCTAATCTGTCACCTCATCCTGTCAATTCTCCTTCCAAAGTATCTCTTTAGGCTAGTTTATTTCCATTTCCACAAGCCTAGTTTAGCCTACCTTTTAAGCCTCCTACTAGCCTCCCAGGTCCTTCTTGCTCTTGCCCAATCGATGCCACCCTGGAAAAGTTGATCAAAAATGCAAGTTCAGCCAACTTTCTACTCTAGATCCTTCAGTGGCTCCCAAGTGATATACATCTAACTGTTGTATCAAATACAAATCCCTTAATGTTGCCTAGAAGGCCCTATTAAGAGAGAGAGAGAGAGAGAGAGAGACAGAGACAGAGAGAGAGACAGAGAGAGAGAGAGACAGAGAGAGAGAGAGAGAGAGAGAGAGAGAGAGAGAGAGAGAAATCAGAAACAAGACAGAAAACCCTCCAGAAAAACCTGCTGGAAAATTTGGATTATGCTTCCAAAAGATATTAAAATGCCAAAATCATACATTCTAAACCTCTGGAAAAATTAAAGTGTGCATTTTTTCTGTGCAGTCCCTCTGCTAGGGTTCTCGGGTCAATGCTGGACTGCTACCCAGAAGGTTGGTGCCTCCAACTCCACAGGAGAAAGACGCGGTTACCTCGCTCCATCAATATCGACAACCTGCGAGTCCCAACGTAGGTTGCTGTGAGCTGGGATCAAGCAAGGGCAGTGGATTGGGATCCAAAGGAGAACAGACTGAGATCCTAGTGGTGTCTTTGGCAGAGGAGAAGCTGACATGTTAGTCACTCCACATGCAGCAGAGGGAGCTGGCGGCGGGGCCAGATGGATGACAGCACACGGAATCCTCCAACACCTCACTCTTACCTACTCAGTCCACCTGGTATTGAAACTCAAGGATGCAAAGACATTGATTTGTATTAAATTGCTTAAGATCCTGAATTAACTACCTTAGGAGGCTTCCAACAGTTCTAAAGCTCAATTCTGAAAACAAATAATCAAGCCTTAATGGTGAACACAGAAGCGAGTCAGACTTTCTTGGATAGATGCTTTGAAATAGTCTCACGGAAGATACCCGCCTTAAAACCTATCTTTAGTGTGTCACTTGCTAAAATTGAAAAAAATAATAGGAATCATTTACATACATTACACATATAACTATGTCAGGCTACAGCTGCACTCTATATATGTATTTCATCTCATCAAATTCTCAAAAAAAAAAAAAAAAAACTAGAGGAGGGAGGCGTCCTTATTACCAGCCCTCTTTTAGGGATGAGACCATCAGGTTTAGAAAGTTTACACAGTTCACAGAGCCAGGATTTAGATCAAAGTTTCTCTGACTGCAGAGTCTAAGTTCTTTAGCAATGACCATATTAGTCGAATGGGCATATGATGACACTTACCTGTGGCTCAATTTTGCATTCAGCAACTTTGTTCATATTTGTTATGAATAAAAAATAAATTTCTACACAGGTATTGCTTGTCCCCACCACCTGTTTGTCAGTTTGTCATACTGTGATGGCTTGTTTCTTTCTACAGTCCGAGAAGCTATGAGGCCATTACTTCAAATACCAACAGAGTTGCAATCACTCTATCAGTCTATCTCACCAAGGGTCTTCCTTTCTGTCTTTGACCCTCTACTAGACATGATATACTTCCCAAAGGACAGGTTTGTCCCAATAACATGTCCAAAGGTTGAGATCACATTTCACCACCCTTGTCTCTAAGGGGTATTCTGGCTGTCCTTCTACCAAAACATTGATTTCTTCTACTGGCAGTCCATTGGATTTTCAATACTCTTCACCAACACCATATTTCAAACACATCAACTCGTCTCTGAGCTTCTTTATCTACACTTCAAATTTCACATGAATCTGAGGCAATTGAAGATACTATGACTTGGGTCAGGCATATCTTAGTCCTCTTTTTACTATCTTTGCTCTTCAACACTTTCATTAGGTCTTGAGCAGTAGATACGCATGTGTCTCCCTGGATTTGTTTCTCTATTCTACCCAGACTAACACAGCTGATGAGCTTCTCCATTGCCTTTTCCCAAATATGTCATCAATTTGGCTCCTGTGCATGCCATCTCATGAGTATGATGTGTACAGTTGCCATTTATGTGGTTAAAAAATATCTACACTGAAGAAGCCATTGGTCTTGCAAAATTCCATCATATGATCTTAGCTTCGTTTCTATCACAAAGGCTACAATTTTCTTTTTTCTTTCTTTTTTTTTTTTTTTTGGCATCACTGCTCTCCGTGGGGCTGCTTTCCAGCCCCACTGCTGGAATTGATCCTCTGTCCCAGTGGGCCGCAGTCCTGCACACAACCACTAGACCACCGGGGCTCAGCCCCAAGGCCACAATTTTCAATTACTGTTTTTTTCCTCTGTCTCCAACTCTTGCATTCCAATTTCTAATAAATATCAATGTTTCTGGATTGCATATTTGATCAATTTCAGACTGAGACAGTTGGTAGACTTCTTACATTTTTTTTTTTTTTTTTGGTGGGCATCACTGCCTCCGGTGGTCCTGGGCGCTACCCAGCCACTGCTGGATTTGAACCGCCAAGCCCGCGGGCTGCAGTTCCACACTCAACCACTTACGCCACTGGGGCTCAGCCCTATTTTCTTTTTTCTTTGTGACTTCTCAATTTCTTCCTAAGTGGAGTTAGTGGTTAATGAGTAAATTTGAATAATAGTTGTGTTAACTGGACTTGCTTATAAATATATGGATATTATCCCATCAAAGGCAGCATTGTATCTTATGATAGATTTTGAAAGGTTCCTTTATGTGACAAATACTTCACCATTCCTCTTCAATTGGTCATTCCCAGCATAAGATGCCATATGATTGTTTGACTCAAAATGGACAATACCAGTCCATTTCAGCTCACGAATGACTTTGCTATTGTTGTTGTTAGGTGCTTTAGAATTGGTTCTAGGGCTGAGCCCCGGTGGCGTAGTGGTTGTGCGCAGGACTGCGGCCCACTGGGACGGAGGTTCAATTCCGGCTCCCAGGAGCAAAGGCTGGGCCTCCTACTCCCACCACCTGAGGGCAGTGATGCCTTAAAAAAAAAAATTTAAAAAAAAAATAAAGAAAGAAAGAATTGGTTCGGCTGAGCCCCGGTGGCGTAGTGGTTGTGCGTGGGACTGCGGCCCACTGGGACGGAGGTTCAATTCCAGCAATGGGGCTGGGCCTCCTACTCCCACCACCGGAGAGCAGTGATGCCAAAAAAAAAAAAAAAAAAAGAAAGAATTGGTTCTAAACCACAGTGACTCTAGGTACAACAGAAGGAAACACTGCCCTGTCTCACACAATCCTCACAATTGTTCCTATGCGTGTGCCCGTTGTTGCAGTCACTGTGTAAACCCATCTTCGTGAGGACCTTCATCTTCTTCACTAATCCTTTAATTATTAACCATGATATTCTTCTCCAGGACTGGTCTCCCTCAACAACATGTCCAAAGTATAAAAGATGAAGTCTCACCACCCTTGCCTCTAAGGAGCAATCGAACCATGCTTTTTCTAAGACAGATGGGGTTGTCCTTTTGGCAGTCCACGGCATTTTCAGTACTCTTCTTAAGCAAGTTTAGATGTATTGATTCTTCTTCAATCTTCCCTACCCAGCGTCCAACTTTTACATACCCATGAAGACATTGAAGATGCCATGGCTTGGGTGAAGCGCACCTTCGTCCCCCCAAGTATTATCCTTACTTTTCAGGACTCTAAAGATGTCTTCTACAGCAGACTTAGCCATCACAATGTGCCTTTTGATCTCTTAATAACTGCTGCTTCTATGACTGGGAATTCATTGTGCCTTGATTGTGGAGTCAAGCAAGACAAAATCCTTGACAATTTCAATCCTTTCTCCATTTATCACGATGCTACCTATTGGTTTAGTTGTGGGGAATTTGGTCTTCTTGAGTTCTAATCCACACTGAAGGCCGCCATCCTTGATCTTCATCAGCAAGTGCTTCAAGTCCTTTTCACTCTCGGTGAGCAAGATTGTGTGATTTGCACATGGCAGGTTGTTTATAAGCCTTCCTCCAATACGAATGCCTCATTCTTCTTCATGTGATCCAGATTTTCTGAATATTTGCTTAGCATACAGATTATACTAATATGAGGAGAAGAGAGAACCACAATGTACCTCTTTCCTGATTTTAAACCATGCAATATTCCCTGTTTTATTTGCACAACTATCTCTTGATGCATGTACAACTTCTGCATAAGCAAAATGAAGTGTTCTGGAATTGCTATTCTTCTCATAGTTTGTTATGATCTACACGAGCATATTCAATGAAACACAAATAAACATAGTCAATACAAGATACAACATGAATAAGCTTTCTCTGCTTTTAGCCAAGATCCAGGTGACATCAACAATGATATCCCTGCTCCACCTCCTCTTCTGAATCCAGCCTGAACCTCTGGGAACTTTACTGACTCCTAGGGTCTTTGTTATTATGTGTTCCATTTAGTTTTTTTTGACAACTTTTGAATTTCCTAGGTTCGTAATTCATACATTCTTCCTCCTGAGTATTACTGGATGTTTGTGGCTGTTTTCTTTTCTGCTTTAGAGTGGTGTCCATCAGCAAATGAGAGTTCTAAAAGCTTAGCTTCATCCACATCATGAAGGTCAACACTCCTTTGAGGAGTCCTAGTCCTATTTTGAGTGCCTTTCACGTGAAGAGCTCATCTTCTGACAGTGGGTCTGACTACGTTTTGCGGCCCTTCATGTGGTTCCCAGGTGCTAATTTTTCGGCCGTGGATGTGCTCTTCCTCATTCTTCCTCTGTTCTGAGTTTGGAAGTTCCACCGGAGTCCCTCCACCACTGGTGACTCTGTTGGTATTTGAAATGGT
The DNA here is from genome assembly GCA_004026705.1 of Nesogale talazaci. NCBI lineage: Eukaryota > Metazoa > Chordata > Mammalia > Afrosoricida > Tenrecidae > Nesogale > Nesogale talazaci. The sequence continues at coordinate 17,532 of PVJH01026920.1, forward strand.
AGGGGCATAACTTCCAGCGTCACGATACCATGCAAGCTAACCAAAGTGTGACAGGGACAGATAAATGGGAGGGAACTCTTTAAATGTGACTAACTCAGATGTGACGCGCATTCACTTGCCTTTGGTCTTTTATTCTCGTTCTTTTAACTTTTTATTGTGAATCGGGCATGGGGGGAGATCTACAGACCAGATCATGTTTCTCATTCCACCATTCACATACAGTTTTGCTTCATCTCCTTCATTGCAATCTCCTCAAGGCAACTTGTCGCTAGGACATGAGCAGGATGGCTGTACTGAGCATGACAGTCTTGTGTCTGGGGCACGGGATCACAGTGCTCTGGGTCTCTGATAGCTACAGAGTTGCCATAACACACAGGCCGGGACTGGCTTGTGGAATTTTTTTTATCAAAGAGATTTTGTTTAAGCTATTGTCATTTCTAGTAGCTGACTAACATTTCTAACTGAAAAATGATATCGCAAAAGGAAACTTGAACGAAGTTGGTGAGAAAATTCCTTTATCTTTTCCTTTCATTTTTTTCCATGAAAAATTTTGAAAGAAGAGGAAGTCTGCTCCTGTAAAAATTTCCAACCTGGGAAACCTTATCCAGGGTCACGGAGAGTAGAAATGGACTCCTCCCAGGAGGGAGGCCACCTTGCCCAGACAGGGAGAAACAACTCTCCCATCTCCCATCTCTCTCCCACCGCCACAGACCAAGCACTAGGTATAGACAGTGAATCTTTTCTCTGAGCCTCATCTACTCCGTCCTGCCCAGGGAAAAGACAACAAGGGCTAAGTAGTAAATGACAGGCTGGCCTGAAGACAGCCTGTGTCAGTGGAAGCTAGCGAACAGTCTTTTTGATTATAATGAGCCCCTGCAGGACACTGTCCTCGGTGATCCTCTCGGCTGGGTTTGCAGAGTGGCCTGGTAGCTAATCCATCATGTTCACTGGGCAGGCCACTTCTGACTCGGAAAGAATGGCTGCTGACCCAGAAGCCACAGCCTTTGATGAATGGGGCTTCAGAGAAGAGGTGCTTGGAACATGTAACTAAGACACAGCTGCATGGGGACAATCCCCTTCAGCACCCAGCAGATTGTCTTCTGGACAAGTTCCGCCAGACAAAGTTGTAAGCAAAATCTACGATTTTGTGTGTGTGTGTGTGTGTGTGTGTGTGTGCAGAGTTCCACGTCTACAAAAGGCCACTTGAAACACTCAGTTTCTTAAGCTCCGAGCACTTGTTTTTATATTCATCTCATGTGCCTATGGTCCTATGGTGACCCGAGAATAATAGAGAGGGCGCCAGTGTGGGAAAGGCTTGGATCAAAATGGAATGGTAGTTCCGTGCCCTTGGCTTGAATGGGGTCAATAAGATATGGTGATAAACAGCCGTCTGAAAAACAGCCCTTAGCCAGTCTGCAGTGGGCATGTTGGTCCTCACTCATAGACTAGGACTGCTCCATGGACCTTCTTGATGGTGTGCCTTATAGATGGGTACTGCCAGGCTTTTCTTCTGTGGTACCCCAGGGTGAGGTCCCGTAGACAGCCTTTAGGGCAACAGCCAAGGGCATACCTTTAGAGGCACCGAAGGGGCCGTAAGGTATAGTGAGATCTCCATAAGCGGATTCTTGAAGATTCTGTCAGCATTCGCTCTTTTAGATTGTATTTTTCGAGCATTCCAACAAGGCCAGAAGACATTTTATTTGTACTTATGAACAGAGCACCACACAGATCTTTTCGAAGCTGTGTGAGGCAGCTTCAATGTGTTTGTGGAAGACTCCCATGAGCTTTTCATCCCATTTTCCCACAAATGTTTTCGAAGCCCCTTGCACGCATTTCTTGTGAGGATTCAAAGTGGTCCCAGCACCAGACAGTGATCACATCTGAGATAGAAAGGAACCCCTAGAGTCCCTGCACTCCAGTGTCCCAGATCCTGAGGAGCAGGCCAAAAGTCACTGGAGACCTTTACCTTGGGTTGAAGATCCTTGGGACAAACTCCTAAATTCCATGGATGATCCCTGTCCATGCAGTAAGAAAGGGAGATGACTAGAGTGTACTATTCAAAGTTTACACTATTAGTTTAACTATACATGATTTGGTTATAACATAGTAGGGTGCGATTTTGGAGAGAACAAAAAGGGAGACAAGAAAGGGACAATTCGAGGTCTTCACAGTCTGTGGAGGTGTGTCTCAGCTGGCCTCAAAGTGCCCACCGGAAGGGGCCTGTCATTCTACTCATTGGAGGGCCTGGCGAACACCATGGGACTATGACTCTTATTTAATTCCATGGCTAACTCCTCAAAAGATTACAATAGTGCAAAAGTTTGCCTGGTGGTGGTGGTGGTGGTGGGAGCGGTAACCCAGGTACTGAATGTTTGCATTATAGGTTTGCAGTACAGCTTAATTAGAGAAGAGAATATATAAATTTTATGGAGAAGAACCCCTGAATGAATAACATTTTCTGTTTCTTTTTAAAGACATTGGCACCTTTTACCTTAATCCGGCTTTCAAACACTGATGGTTAAAAATGAAATGGACATCCCATGCAAAAGAGGAACTAGATTTGAATGGAAGTTATAAAAAGCTTACTGTAGAAAAATAAAGCAAGAATACCACCCCCTCCCCGTGAGTCCATTCAGACTGATAGGGAGCTGAAAGGACAAGGCAGAACTGCCCTGGAGGATTGCTAGGCTGCAAAGCTGTTGGGAGCAGAAAACGTCCCTTTTCTTCCACAGAGCAGTGAGTGAGTGGCTTTGAACCACTGATCTTGTGGCCAACAGCTCAATGCACAATCCGCCACACTTCGTCTAGAGAACGCAGAGATGCCTTGCTCTTTCTAGCGCTTCGGTGCTCATTGAAGACTTGCTTTGGGGCCTGTTTTTCATAAGCACAGGAAGTCTGAGGGGCGTTTTCTCTTTGATGAACAAGAGTGAGTCTAGGGTTCGGTGCGTGTTTGCAGGAAGCCCTGGATCGAGGAAGCAGCTCAGGTCCCAAGGAGCAGCGGGTGTACACTGCCCAGCTCCTTCCCCGGGATCACATAGCACGGAGTCCCTCTAGCTTCGAACTCTGTGTGCACTGTGTGCTAGTCTTGCTTTTATGTGTTCTTTGGTGTGACTTTGGAGGCTATTTTTGGATCTTGGAGAGCTTAAAGAATTCTCCACGTCCATTAATGGCAACTGCTTCTTCGCTTTATGCTGTTTTGGCTTATGACAAGTGTCACGGGAATCTTTTAATTTCAGATGGAGAGGGGGGACCTATTCTGAGAGAGGAGAATATCAGATATTGACATATATTAGAAACGGTGTTAGCTAAAATGGCATGAACAGGCAGGCAGATCAATGAATAGAATAAAGAATGAGAAATCGATAAATGTGACATTTCAGATAATAACGAAAAACATTAGTCAAAAACAGGTGGGCAGAAAACTGGATAGCATCATAAAAAAAAAAAAGATAGATTGTGTGCGGGACTGCAGCCCACTGGGATGGAGGTTCGATTCCACTCCACGGAGCAATGGCTGGGCCTCCTACTCCCACCACCTGAGGGCAGTGATGCCCCCCCAAAAACAAAAACAAAAAGCATAATTAAAAAGAAAGAAAGAAAGAAAGAAAGAAAAATCCTGACCGTGTACATTCCACCAAACCAAACTAGGCATCTATGTATAGATAATGCACATGTGTATATACACACAAGACACACGTTTGGAAGAAATGGTTGCAAGTTTAATGATACGTCTATGTCTGGATGAGCCCAAGTAGCCCTAGAAACCCCGCTCGGGGCCTGGCCCAGGTTGAGCATGTCCCAGGCTGGTGAATGAAGGGCTTGCAGGGTGGGACAAGGGACGCTCCAAGCAGCACAGGAAGAGGGAGACATAGCACAGACACCCAGCCCGGCTTCTCTGTCAGGGGTGGCCTCTCTGTCAGGGGTGGCCTCTCTGTCAGGGGTGGCTCCCCATAGACTCCTTCTCCCCCAGAATGATACTAGCAGGGCGTGTCACAGCAGGGAGCCCAGGAGTACTCCCGCTCCTGCACCCCCGAGTAATACCCCCAACCAAAACACCAGTGACCGAACTCACTGCCATCCAGTCTACCCCGACGCAGAGTGGCCCTGGACGGTCAGGGCTCTAGAGACTGTCAGTCTTCACAAGCGCAGACAGCTCTTTCCTTCACCCCAGGGCCAGCCGGGAGGACTGGGCGGCTGCCCTGGCCTGCTGACCCCCTCCGCCACCAGTCAACCTCAGCTTTCATGAGAGCTGTGATCCTACTTTCTAAATGTAACCATCAGACAGATGAACCTACTCCTGTCACTAGGGAAGGGGTGGTTATGAATGAGCGCACATGCACCCGCCCACCCACGCACACTGCATGGACGTATATATGCTTTCAGATACATAAACCTTGGGAATACAGACAAGAAATGGATTCTTAAGGAAGTGGATGCTCCTGAGGGAGGGGAGTGGGGAGACTGGGAGGCAGGCATGTCAGGAGGCTCCCTTTACCCTCATGCCTAGCGTGTCTTTTACGCCATTGGAATTCTGTACTATGTGTGTCTATGAACTATTTAATGGTAAAAGACTTCATCTAAGCCCCTAAACTGAACTGATAGAGAAAATAGCACCCTTCAGACCCTGTAACACTTAGGGAGCGATAAGTCACCCACTCCTTAAGGGGTAAGCATAGGCCCACATGGTCTCCCACATGGAGACATGCATATTTCACAAAGTTTAAAATCACGCTGGGCTTTACCTCCCTCATTAAAAACCTGTTGGGATGCCTCAGTGTTAGCAGTGAAGATGCCGTCTAAACAGCCCCGTCCACCCTGCCCCGCCTCCCCCTCCCTCCACGAGCCCATCCACATCACAAATCAGGACTGACCGCCTCATTTCTTCCACGGTGCCTCTGGAAAGCGATCAATGTCCCCCGCCTGACCATTAAATAGATTTTGAAAAACTCTTCAATCCGTATCAGTCTCATATCCTTATTTAGCCCCTCAAATCTGCCCTCAGCTGGGAATTCGGCAGGCCACTGTGATTCTGTTGTGCTCACCACTCATTTGAAGGGCCCCATCCATCATCATCGCTTGTCCCTTTCTGATGCAATGTAGCTTGTTCTTTGTCTCTCTTAAAAACTGAATGCCTGTTAAATTATCCATTTATCTTCTTTTGGGTTTTTCTGTTCGGCTCCTCGGGCCCGCACAGGGTTGTCCTTTCTGCCTTGTCTGCTGACTTTTCATTCCATTTCCCAGTCTCGGAGGCCTCCTGGTTCCCCGTGCCCTCTTTCACAGCAGACTCTCGGGCCCAGGCTGCTCTCTCTCTCCTCGTTGGGGACCAGCCACACCGCCACCCAGGTGGTTCCCTGTTTCGTTTCTCTCAGGCTAGCTTTGGAAACGTTGAGAGAATACGCTTTCCAGTTTCTACGTTGACATCAGTCTCTTGGGGAACACCCTCTGCCAGGAGTCAAAAGTTTTGGCTTCTAAACCTAGCCCTGCCACCCATAAATGGCATCATAAGTGGCTTTTCTGACTCTCAGTCTCTTGCCTCCCAGCTGATCTGCATGGAATTGCTGTAGTGCCCAGGAGGGAGCCTCTGTTTGGAGTAGCCCAATCAGGACATGAGCTTGGCATCCAGCTCAAACTGTAAACACACAGTTTCAGGCCAACTATTGGCTCCGTTAGCTAAGAGCTCAGAAAGATTCTAATCTGGCCACTTCTCAGCTAAAACTCTTGGGTAAGGTCAGCTTTACAGCTGAAAGGAAGGATCAGAGTCTAACTCAATATTTCTAAGAGAATTGAATATACCATCTTTAATTGGCAATATTAACTCGCTTCACAATGCTTCTGAGAAAGGCTCCTGCATTAACAGACTAGCTTAGCAGGACTCATTAGCCCATTGGGTTCTCTGGGAATCTCTCCTCAAGCCTCTATCCTCCTCTGGGAGGGATTCCAGTACTTTAATCCCAAAGTGGGAGGCATGCAGAGGCAGAATACTTCAGGATAAACCAGGATCGCCTTTCACCGGCTCGGGGCACCACTATCAGAGAAGATGTGGCTTCAAAACCTGCCCTCTGATATGTTTCATTACCTCACAGTGTCTTTTGGTTTCCAGTAGACTTTTTAGGCTTCAGTTTCCTCATCGATAAAAATTAGGCCCTCATGCATGATGGTGCCCAGAATCAACTACGCTCTTCATCCCCAGACTGAGGGATAAATTGAATTGTACATGTAAGATCCATTTAGAAATTAAAAAATGTAAGCCCTTATCCATTGCCCAATACAGCCAGCCATCAGAACATGTTTGTTCTTTGAAATGTGATGTGTAAGGCTACCCAATCGATCTGTGGGATAGTAACATTAGCTGAGTTCTCTTCCACACTCCATCTGATAGAAGTCTTCACTTCCTTTGGGACTCTAGCTAAGAGTTGGGCACTGTTGGGGTGCCCTATTGGTAGGGTGCTGGCTCTCAGATCACATTTGACATCGGACCTGTTCACAAGATGAGGTATTATGCTTTTGGATATTTCTTTAATATGTACAAGGATGTGGCTATGAGAAAAAAGGAACCCTGGTGGCACAGTGATTATGCATCAGGCTGCTAACTGTAAAGCCAGCAGTTCAAACCCCCCAGGCGATCTGAGGGAGCAAGATGGATGTGTTGGCAGTGAGTATAGCTTTCTGAGAATAAACTATAACAGCAGTGGGAGCTGAGGACCTGGAGGGTGCCTCCTTGAATTCTCTTAGGAACATCTAGAAGAGTACAGAAGATTCTGTTTGGTGATAGCATAGTAAGAATAGTTCATGTTTACCTCACGTCTTACCTCCCAGAAGTTTAAACAATGCTGGTTTTCCAAATAAACCTTACTCTGAAGAATTCTGGAGCATAATAGCAATATCATCAAAAATGAACAAAAACAAACACCCAGCCCAACCCTAAAAGCAAGTCTTTAAAAAAGGCCTTGATTCATCTTCTGGTGAAAATTAAATCCCCTGTTTCCCGTCTTCTATCTCCCCGCCTCCCTCCCTTCCTTTCATCTCTCTCCCTCTCTCTACTGAAGTGAGTCAAAGAAGACAGGTTCCAGAAGAAGAGATAAATCAGCATTTAAAATGTGCGTTCTGGACAAACTGGAATTTAACTTAAGAAAAGACAATGGGCCAAGACTTGTATATCACTTGGGATTAAGAGATTTTGTGTGTATGTGATTTGAAACTTCATAATTCCCAAACAGAAACAATTATTTAAAAGAACTATTTAAAGGTCTTATCACAGATACCTTCAACAGCCTTATCAGATAATGTACATGTGTTACCATTTTTTCCACCATATGCTAGCATTTTGATATAGATTCATAATGACTGCTTTGAACCAATAAAATGCATACAAATAGGAACTGTATTTTACACGTCTCCCTCCTCCCCCAGTTGCATGACATAAAGCCCACAATGCAGGGAGTGGCATGAGTGGACCGGCTCTTCTCTCTGAGCCCGCTCTGCTGTTCAGCACTGTCTGATTACTCACTGCCATCCTGTCAAGCCTGACTCATAATGACCCTGCATGACAGAGCAGAATGGCCCCTGTGGGCCTCCAAGACTGTCCGTCTTCAGAGGGCAGAGAATGTGGCATCTGTTTTTCTGTGGAGTGGGGGGGTGGTACTACACTGCCGACCCTGTGGTTCGCAACCTCACGTGTATCCCACAATGCCTCCAGGGCTCCTCACACCCTGGAGAGCATACCTTTCTCTGATCTCCGTATTAATAACTTTTAGGCCTTATAGGATTTGGAATGTTTTCTAAAGTCAAATCAAAGCTGAAACTAGAATAACTTTATTAAATGCTATTTCCTTGAATTTGTAATCCATGAATAATATATGTTGGCTCTTTATTAACTGAAATGCTAAATTAAGCGGAAGACAATACTTTCTGGAGATGCCAAGTTAAAAAAAAGTTGAATGTATTTTTCAGCTGAGGAAGTCAAGTCACTGTGAAATCCGTGGCTGCCAACATCCTTCTTAGAAGAACTAAGGGTCAATCTAACCACAATGAGCAGTAGAACACTCTCTAAAAGGAGATCAAGTCCACATATTTCAGATTATGGGAATAAATATGAGAGAGTGCATATGCTAATGACAGGCTTTACATATTTATAGACGATCATTTCAAATAACATTATAACCTTACTCCATTCTACTGTGCATAGTGAATTACGGCACCGTAGCCCATCATTCTCTCTGGTGTTCCCTCCTTCCTTTATATGACAAACACTTACTGAGCAGTTCTAATGTTGCTAGGGCCTGTGGTATGTCCCAGAAAGATGATGGTCCCAAGAAATGAGCTTCATGGGCAAGAGAGACAGGCAGTCATCCTATGGAGTGTTATGTATGTTCATGGAAGGATGGATAGAGGCTGTTGGATTGTTGAAGGGAACCAAGCTTGTCCAGAGGAGATGGGAGTCTAGGCTGATATCATCTAGGCAGAAGGAGAGGGCAGAAGTGTCAGGATATGAATGAGCAAAGTCATATGGAACATTGGATGACAGAGCTAATGAGCCCTGTGCCTTTTGAGCAAACAATGGGGGGGTAGGATGGCAGGGCATAGGTGGCAGGGGGAACTCAGGGTCAGGGTGATTGGGTGTTCAACTGAGGGGTCTAGAAGAGAGAGTGATTTTCAAAAAGATATCTTTATTTTTAGGAAGATCACTTGGGCAAGAGCTTAGAAGAGAGGCTGGAACAGATAGAGAACGGGTACTTGGGGAGGTTTCTATCTCTTTCGCATCCACATAAGTACAAGGGATGTGTTTGAAGCAAACAGCCTTTACCATTAGTACTCATACGTGGTATGGCACCTGTCACAAGACATTGGGATGCCTGGTGGTGCAGTGGTCCAGCATGCAGCTAAAGGGTCAGTCAGGGGAACCCGAGAGTTGCTCCATGGGAGCAAAGGCCACTCATCTGTTCACTACGGTGCCAGGCCATGGGGCAGTTTGCCTGGGCCATGCAGGGTAGCTACGAATCAACTCAGCAGCAAACAGCCACAACAGCATTAAACCCACAATGATGACAACGACGTGCCTTTGGTTCTGCTTCTGTTGCGATGCCTCGGGTTCTTCACCATGGACATGAGGTGGGGTGAGGTGGAGCAGGGCTTCCTCCCTTTAGGCGATGGGCAGATCCAGCTCAAACCACCAAGCTGCTGTCATTCAGTTACGGGAGAGAATAACCCTGACTGTCAGTTCTGTGGGATGGGAATGGGGATGCCTAAGTTCCAGGACTGACCTTTACGTATTAAAGGGCGGCGCTCAGATCCATCAGATCATCACGTTTTACCACATACTCTAACATGGAGAGCACAGAGTTACGTCGTATAATGACAGTTCTCAAAAAATGAGGAAAAGACATTCTAAAACTTTCCACTGGGGGTAGTGGGGGGTATATGTGTGTCTGTGAGGGAGGGAAGGGAAAGGAAAAGAGAAGGGGAAGACGAGCGTAGTGTTTTCCCAAGTGGGTGATACCACCTCATGAGTGTCATCCAGGAAAGGGGGGTCGTGGTGGTTTGCAAAAGCAGATGCCTACACTTTATCCTGGAGTATGGGCTATAGTACCAACGTGTTTAATTGCTTGGGGGATGGAGCGCGGCGAGCTGAGTAAAATTTTTTTTTTCCTGAAAAGGTCAAATAAGTTTAGAAACCTATGAGGTCGAACAAGAACAAAAGTGAGAACAGGAACAAGAGGTGACTGTTCAGAATTGTGCTGAGAAAACTGGGCTTCCTGAGGCCAGAGGAAGAAACCTGCCTCTTGACTCTTTAGCTCTGATTTTGGGAAATGGCCCTGTAGGACCGCTATGCCTTTGAGGGGACTCACTGGCAGTGAGGTGAGTTTGGGGGCTTGTTTGTTTTTGATGGCAGTGAGTGGGTCTGTGTCCTTTCTAGTGCAAGAGATTTCTCTTGGGGGAGCACGTTCATCCTTGCATTTTCTAAAATCATCACTACCACTGAGAGGAGAACCCAAAACACAGGCTACTGTCATCTGAACATCAGAAGTACTGCCTGTTGCCAAACCCTCAAGATGTTTTTTTTGGGGGGGGGGCATCACTGCCCTCTGGTGGGAGTGGGAGGCCCAGCCTTGCTCCTGGAGAGCTGCTGCTGGATTTGAACCGCCAAGCCAGTGGGCCACAGTCCCACACTCAACCCCTACGCCACCCCACCGGGGGCTCAGCCCTTCTCAAGATGTTTTTATAAAGAGGCCATTGTCTTGGCTGAAGTTTCCCCTCTCTTAGTTGAAAGAGAGACTTATCCTGATCAGCTGCTGTGCAGGTCCAGGCTAGACAAGCCCTTTGGTATTCATTCTCTGTAAGTAAATGCACCCCCAAACCAAAGCCAGTTTGGAAAACCTGAAAAGATTGCTAACAGAAATTAAGTTTCTCAGCCCATTGTGAAGGGAGGACGTACAACGACCTCTGTGATCTCTTGAAATTCTAGGGACACTTCTGAATAAGTTCAGAAGGCAAAGAAAGGGCAGAAACTGCAGCTTGTGATTGCAAAAGAAGCTCAGTCGGATACAGTGACATCAGGTTTTCTGTTTATCCCTAAGGCTAGTGCAGCGACGACTTTCAAGTCTTATGGTATCACTCGCTCTTTCTTTTCTTTTCTCCTTTTTGTTTTTTTCCTCCAAAGATGTTGAGCAGCAGGCTAATGGGTCCCCAGCAGGGTGCAGAGACTGCAGAAAGCAGGGGACTCAGATGTCAATGTGTTCCTGGGAGATACCCTGCCAGGACCAAGCTAACTAAACAGGCTTGCCTCTTCTCTTGGGGAACACGCTTTGATGCTTTGATGGTTCCCGGGCTACTCTCGGCTTCCTATATGCGTCCTGATTAAAATGCTGTCACAGATAAATCATGACTTCTGCCTGTTAGGACCATTTTCTCTCGCTCCATCTTTTTTTTTTTTTTTTCCCAGAGAAAAGTCTGGAACTGTAAGAGGCAAGTCCCATAGAATTATAGCCTCACATATTGACATACACATCAGAGCACAGCCTATCTCCCTGTGTATAACTATTCGTGGATCTGGGGCTGTTCTCTGCACGGGTTGTGAGAGCCAAATAAACACCATATGTAATTTTCTTTCTCAGTCTTTCACCTGCAATATGCGTGATGATATCACCAATAGTAAAAGAATCCTAAGTTACTGCCTGAAAGCAGATTCTGACACATCTTACCTGTAGAATAGAGTAGAAGGGCCCCTGGGTGGTGG
>PVJH01026921.1:0-29393 GCA_004026705.1 Nesogale talazaci
ATGGACCACATGGTCTACTCTGACACACATGGCACCATGAAGAGTCCCTCTCGACACTGGGACAAGAATTTAGAGGTTGTGTATTGGATCGCCAACCACAAGGCCAGAAGTTCGACACCGCCAGAAACTTTCTACTCCCATAAAAAAGTTACAGCCTCAGAAACCCACAGGGGCAGTTCTCCCCTGTCCTATAGGATTGCAATGAATCGGAATCAACTCGAGGGCAGTGGGTTTGGGTTTGGGTTTTGTGTTGGGGGATCTCCTATCATGGAAGCCCTGGTCGCATTGTGGATGACATGTTGGGCCACTAACGGAAGGAGGAACGGTTCAAAGCCACCAACAGTGCTCTGCAGAAGAAAGAGGAGGTTGTCTACTCCCATAGGGATTTACGGTCTTGGAAACCCAAGGGGGCAGTTCCACTCTGTCCTCATGTAGACATTTCAGGGAGCAGACCAAGTCCCTAAGGACCTGATAGAATAGAATAGAACTGTCGCCTCAGGTTCCTGAGCTTGTGGATGCTGATGTGAGCTCACTCAGTGCCATGGAGTCCATGCTAACCCTTAGCCACCACCCCCCCACCCCCACATTTCCAAGACTGTAACTATGTCCAGGAGGAGAGGACCCAGTCTCTCTCTCTTAGAACTGCTGGTGGTTTCAAATTACCAAACATACAGATCCTGATGGTCTGATATCTCTCTCATGGTGGGTTCACACTGCTGACCTTACAATTAGCAGCCCAAAGACGACCCCAGTATGTACCCGGGTTCCTCCAGGCCACATAGAAAACACTCTGCCATTGTTAGCCAGACCCACCCTCTCTTGTCTCACAACCCGACCCGGGCAAGCTGGAGAGAGCAGCTCCTTTTGGTTTCCCACTGGGTGCCGTCCCTTCTCCTCTGGGGCACCTGCTTAGGAGTCTCATTTCTCTAACAGAGCAGGGCTCTTTGAGGACAGGGATGATGCCATTCTCACGTGATCATACCCAGTGCTTAGTAATGGCGCTTGTGAAAAAGTAGGTCCTTGTTAAAGACCCGAAGCTCTGGTGGAGTCGTGGTTACATGCTGGGCTGTGATCAGCATGGTCGGCAGTACAAAACCATCAGCGGCTCCAAGGGAAAAGCCTGGACTTTCTACTCCTGCAGTCAGTTACAGTCTTGGAAAGCTGCCGAAAGTTCCTAGGAGTCCGCCCTGACGCCACAGAAGTGAGCTTTCTTATTTTTGTTTTTAAAGACTTAGAAGCCCTGGGGATAGAGTGGTTATGCCATGAGCTGCTAAGTGACAGTTAGGTGGTTTGAACCCACGCAGTGACTGTGGGAGAGCGGCCTGGCCGTCTGTACCTCGGTTCACTGTGCAGGAACCTGACTTTGTCACAAGTGGTTTCTAGGAATTGGTGACAGAGAGGACAAAGGACACTGACTGTGCCACGGAAGACAAAGTCTAAGTCCCATAGAACGCCACATTTATGAGAGAATGGGGCCCGTTTCCCTCCAGGTTGTAAGCTTGGGGAGGCATATAGGCCTACATAATGCAGCAGGGGTGTTGGCTTCCTCTCCAAACACTAGGACTCTGGATGCAAAGAGAAGAGAGAGCTCTGAGTGCTGGAATCTGTGCATGAAGCCGGCAATAGGATGTGGGCCTGCTGGCAGAGCTGAACAGCAAGTGGTATGGTCCAGAAGCCCCCTAGTGTGGGTGTGTCCCCTTAGAAGATCCGGCCCTATCTGGCCAGTTCTCTCCTTTCACAGGTGAGGAAATCAGGTGTGGGAATGCATGAACCAGGGGTCACCGAGATGGACTAGAACCAAGGTTTCTGGGTTTTAGCTGGATCTTTTGTTTGTTTTTTTATTTGAACATTCTTCCATAGCCGTTAGCTGTGGTTGAGTTGACTCTGACACTTGGGGATGTAGCCACTGTGTGTTTCGAGAGGCCCACCCACTCAGAGAACTCATCTTCTACATCTGTAAGGGCTTCATATTCTGTTGGAACCCACAGGGTCTTCACTGATCAAGTCTTGAAATTAGACCACTAGTCTGTTCCTCCTGGTCTATCTTAGTCTGGAAATGCCACCAAAACCTGCCTACCACGAGGGACTCTGATGACATTTGAGAGCCTGGTGGCTTTGCTTCCAGCATCCTCACAACCTCCAAGCCAGCACAGGACAATCAACTGACCCCCCCCACCCCACCAGTGGTGAGGGTCCTCTGTAAGGACTTGATAACTGAGACCTCTAACAAGGTCTATCACTTCTCCCCAGAAGTCCAGGGGGTGGAGCAATGCACCTCAGGGCCTGCGTCGTTTCCACGTTGACTTCTGATTGGTCTCCTGGGGCTCTTGTATCCTTCCCTAGTTCCCTATGGGTCCATCCATACTCTGTCAGACAGTATGTCACTTTCAGGAATAGTGGGAAGAGGGAAAACGTGGGTTTGCGTTCTGAGCCTTTTGTGGCTGCCACTGTGTCAGTTCATCCGACTGAGGGGCTGCCTCTTTTTGCCTGGCCCTCTGCTTTACCGAATATGGTGTCCTTTTCTGGGGACTGTCCCTCCTGATAACATGTCATTCTTTCCTCGAAGGAGCATTCTGACTATACTTCTTCCAGGACAGATTTGTTGGTCCTTTTGGCAACCCACAATACTTCCGTTATTCTTTACCAGCACCATAATTCAGATGCATTGGCTTATCTTCAGTCTTCCTTAGCTAATGTCCAACCTTCTTATGCATATGAGGCGATTGGAAAGACCATATTTGTGTTAGGTGCACCCAAGGTCTCGAAGGAAATTCCCTTTGCCCTCGGATACTTTAAGGAGGTCTTACACAGATTTGCCCAATGCATGACATTGATTGATCTCTCGACTATTGCTTCAATGAGGATTGCTTGTGGGTACAAAAAAAGACAATATCGTCGACAATTTCAAGCTTTTTTCCTTTTGTCATGTTACCCATTGGTCCAGTTGTGTGGATTTTGGGTTTCTTTACATTCAGTGTTAAGTCTTACTTAATGCGACCGTCCTTGATCTTCGTCTGCAAGTGCTTCGAGTCCTTTTCACTTTCAGCAAGCAAAGTTGTGTCGTCTGCACACCTCAGCTTCCCCATAAGCTTTCTTCCAGTCTTGGTGCCATATTTTTCTTTATACAGGCAAGCTTCTTGGGCTATTTGTCCAGCATTCAGATTGAAGAAGTATAGTGAAAAGATACAACCCTGCAACATACCTTACCCGATTTTACACCCTGCAGTATTCCCTTGTTCTTTTTGAATGGCTGCCTCCTGACCCATGTAGAGGTTTCACATGAACATAATGAAATGTCCTGAAATTCCCATTCTTCTCAATGCTATTCATAGTGTGTTATTGATCCACGCAGCTGAATGCCTTCGCAGAGTCAATAAGACACAAGTAAACATCTGCCATACAGAAATAGACAGTCTCATTTTTCTCTCACAGAGCAGCTGGGGGTTTCAAATCTCTGACCTTGTGGTTAGCGGCTCCAGAGTGAGAGAGAAGGGGAACATCACATTTAGAAATGTGTAGACCTGGAGGGAGGATAAGCCAAGAAACCATAGCTCATTCACATTTTGATATTTATGTTTAATAAAAGTGTCCATGATTGTGTAGCAGTACTTTCAGAGGAACCCTCAGGTAACCAAACCACAAATTTGTTTTTAAAATATTTTGAAACTCAATTCCAATAAAATTTGATTCTTTATACTTCTCTGTATTTTATTATTATACATGTAAAAACCGTTCCCTGAAAGGGAGTTTATGAGCTTCACAAGAAGAGATTCATAGCATAAAGAACCAACCAAACATTAAACGGATGCTGCATGTCAGTAAGTTGATGGATCAGATGAGTAGGGACTTGTGTATGAACGTGTGTGTTTATGATTTGAGACATGGAAGTGGATGTAAATTTTAAGCTATTTGGAAGATTGGGCGGATGAGAACAGAGGTATATATATTTTTTTGTTTTTTAATTTGGGGCATCACTGCCCTCTGGTGGTCATGGGTGCTACCCAACCTTGCTCCCAGAGAGCCACTGAAGGATTTGACTGCCAAGCCTGTGGGCCGCAGTCCCACACTCAACCACTTATGCCACCGGGGCTCAGCCCCCCAGAAGTATATTTTTTAAGTTAATCCTTTCAATCAGGCTCCTCCTTTATTTCCTTGGAGAAACTCAAGGTACTTTAGGGCCCTGGGGAAATGGATAGGGAAGTGTTCCATCAAAAACAAGCCTGTGCTGGATTCTAAATCTTTTCTTTCTAAATGAAACTTATTCCAAAGTCTTTTCATAAAATTATTATTTATAAAAAAAATACTCCTTTATTTCTAAAATCTAGTCTCCTCGTTGAGCCTGGGTGGAGCATCACTTCGGACCTGATTTCCTGGGAACCCCTGGCTTGTTTCTGAAGACACGTGTAGACACTGTGGACCGGAATCCTCTGGCTACACCACTTTCCCCTAGAATTTTTTTAGTCATGCTAGATCCCGTTCTGAAAAACTGCCCTTAGCTTTCTTCAGCCTAGCTAAATACACACCACCCTCCACTTCTAACCTTGAGCTTGCACCTGGACCTTCTTTCACAGGGCATCGCCTCTAGGTGACTTCCTTCACAGTTCTGCTACTTGGATGGACTACTTGCCGACTTAGCTCAGCCGGGAGACTGTCTTAGGACTCTCCCAAGAAGTGGCACTGGCAAGAAACAAGAGTAAGAGATGGGGAAGGGGGTGAAGGGGCCCAGCCATCTGAGCTTGCCAGCCAAGAGTTCCAGCTTCTGCGAGAAGGCTCTCTGGCTGCAACTGCCACTTTCCCAACACGAAAGAAATGATTTGAGTCTTCGCCCTGGCTTTTAATTGTCATTGGCCTCTCTGGCTGAAGGCAGTTGTAGAGTTTTTATCCTTCTCTGGATTTCCAATCCATCCCCTTTCTCCAGGTAAGATGCTCTCAGATTCCTCTAAAAGCTAGCCAGTGGACATGCCTATAAGCCTTGGGAGAAGTGGAAGCTCTCCCCCTTCCCCTTTTTAAATCAGGTCTCACAAGGCTTCCTCCAAAGCTGTTCTCACCTAAAATCCTTCCTGCTTCAGCTTAAGCCTCTTTATCTGCCCTTAGAGGAGACAGAGCAAAGCTGTGGGATCTTTGAGTATTGGGAACCAACAGCATGTCTCTGTGAAGTAAGTTGGGATGACCACTACCTGAGAGCAGGACTAGGTCCATGACCTTCAGGGGTCACTGGAGCCTAAGTTTTTGTGTATGTGTGTGTGTGTGTTTTGTGGGGAGGGGGGCTTAGGGGAGAAAGAGAATAAAAGGAAAGGTAGTCATCTCTGAATATACATGCAGTTTGCCTGTGGATCTTATGTTGTTGTTATCTACTTTCCATGGCTTTCTTGGGATCGTGTTCTCTTTTTATTAACAAAACAAAACAAAAACAAGCTTTTTTGTGGGTCATAAACAGTGACAGAGCAAAGCATGTGTCAATTCAAAAACGTCATGTACAATTCAGTACCTTAATTATATTCTTCAAGTTGTGCAATCCCTCTCACTGTCCATTTCTAAATCACCCTGCCACAATGAACACCAACTCACTGCTGCACACATCAGAACTTCCCATTCTTACTGCCTCCCAATCCTGTAGCCATGAATCATCATTTTTTTAGGTATGTTTCCTGCACAAAACCAAACCTTTACTATATATATATATATATATATATATATATATATATATATATATATACTTTTCCAAATGATTTATTTCGGTCAGCCTAAGATTTTCTAGGTTCGCCCATGTTGGGGCATGCAGCAGGATCTCATTTCTTTGATGGCAGAGCACTCTGTCTGTACACTTCTTTTACATTTGTCTGTTGGTGACCACCTTGGTTATTATGAAGATTGCTGCCATGAACATTGGTGGCCCATGTGTCCATTTGTATTCCTGCATTCACGTCTTCTGGTAACAGCACTAGGATTGGGATTGCTGGGTCATAGGCCGTTCTGTGTTCCACCTTTTTAAGAGCTACCAAATTGTGTGACTTAAGGAAAAGTGTGTATCAGGGGTGTACCCTTTCTCATCATATTAGTCACTCTGTATGCTGAGCGACTCACCTGAGAAGCTGAAAGAGGTGAAGAAGGATGTGACATTAGGATTGGAGGAAGACTTATTAATAACCTGAGAGTCTTCAGATGACACAACTTGCCTTGCTGAAAGTGAGGAGTGCATGAAGCATTTGGTGATGAAGATCAAGGGCAGCAACAATCAGTGTGAATGACAACTCAATATAAAGAAAACTAAAATCTTCACAATGGGAGCAATAGACAACATGATGATAAACTGAGCAAAGATGGAAGTTTTTGAGAATTTCCTCATATTTGGAACCACCATTTATCCTCATGGAAGCAGCAGAAAAAAAGTCAAAGGACCTATGGCATTGTACAAATCTGCTGCACAAGATCTCTATAAAATGTTGAAGAGCAAAGATTTCACTTTGAAGATGAAGGTGCAGCTGGCCCACGCTATGATATTTTTAATCACCTCATAGGCATGAGAAAGTTGAAGAAGACCTAAGAAGAGATTCCTCTGAATTCTGATGCAAATGAAGAATATTGAAAATATAATAGACTATCCAAAGAACAAATCAACCTGTCTTGGAGTCCAGGCAGAATATCACTTTGATAGGAGTTAAGACTTTATCTTTCATTCTTTGGACATGCAGTGAGGAGAGACTAGTCCCTGGAGAAGGACATCATGTTTGGTAAAGCAGAAGATCAGCAAAAAAGAGGACGACTCTTAGTGAAGTAGATTGACACTGTGACTGCAATAATGGATTTAGATGTAATAACATTCGCGAGGATGGTGCAAACCTGGACAATATTTGTTCTCTTCTACATAGGCGCGCCATGAGTAAAAACCTACCTAACTGTACTTAACAGCAAGAACAATGGCACATGTTTGTTTTCAGTGGCTGGAATGCCTGAATACTTTTGCTTCTGCACCTGAGGTCTTTCTATGAAGGATCCTCAGTGCTATAAACCATTGGGGTGAGGATCCCAGAGTTGGCCTAATACAGAACAAGTCTTCATGCCTCTTGACACAAACTTCCATAGAGCACACAGAACAAGTCTTCATGCCTCTTGACACAAACTTCCATAGAGCACACAGAACAAGTCTTCATGCCTCTTGACACAAACTTCCATAGAGCACACAGAACAAGTCTTCATGTCTCTTGACATAAACTTCCATAGAACACACAGAACAAGTCTTCATGCCTCTTGACATAAACTTCCAAAGGAGCAATAACCAGGAATAAAGTGGTAATAGATCTCATATACTGCTTTGAGAAGTAAGTAACTTTACTGCACAAAAACTCTACTCAGATTGTGATGGCCTCAGAGTCATAAGAGGGGCCTTTCTTGAGGACAAGAACTATAATCTATTTAGTCATTCACAAAGAATGCTTTGGTCAACCCTCCAATCTGCCTTCCACAGTGAAGTTGATACTTGTGGACTTGGTCCCTTCTAGACAGGCTTAGTTCCTGTGCTTATGTATCTAACTCAGAGAAGTGGCTTCACCTAAGAACTCTTTCCTTCTATCAAGATCTGTCTGTTAGAAAATAGTCCCTAAACATAACTTCTGAAAATCCTGGCGACCTTCCCCCACCCCCAGAAGAATTTACTTTAGAGGACAACACTGAAGCTGTAGCTCAGAGAGAGGCACATGTCTGACCAGAGCACATGGGAGCAAATGAAGGGGGAGGAAGAAAGAGTGGAGTGTTTCCTGGCCCAACAAATCTTGAGGACCATATCCCCGCTCAGAACAGCCAACACAGGGAAGACAGCCAGCCCCACTATGAGGCAAGATGTCCTTGCTGACTCAAGACCCTATGGGGGACAACACTGGAGACACAGGGTCAGAATTGTACCCAGTCTAACCCCACCACACCGAAACAAAACACTAAGGGCATGAAGCAGAACAGCAGGAGGAGCAGTGAATGAAGGTCCCGAGGGAGTGCCAAGGATTTGGGGTCAGGGTGTGGCACCCAATCTGACTCAGCTGGAGGACACTCCTAGAAGTCAACAAATAGACTTTGAACTATTTACAGGTTTTCTCTTCCATTATTTTTTTTATTTATTCATATATTCTTTCTGAACATTGGCTTTTTGTTGTCGTTTTGTTTTCTTTTGTCTGTCTTGCTAGACCTTGTTTTGTGTGTGTGTGTGTGTGTGTGTCTATTATTATCTCTGTAGGTCTATCTAGATAAGATAGGCTGGATGAACAGAATGAAGAAGAAAACAATGGAACTGATGGTTTCAGGGGACATGGGAGAGGAAGAGGTGGGGGAAAGGAGGTGGTGTTGACCAACCCAGGGATAAGGGAACAAGTGATTCAAATCAGTGTCAAAGAGAGTGTGAGAGGTCTGCTAGGGATTGATCAAGGATAATGCAACCAAGAGAAATTATTGAAACTCAAATGAAGGCTGAGCATGATAGTAGGACTAGAGGAAAGTAAAGGAAAATTGAAGAAAGAAATAAGCAAAGGTCATTTACAGAGTTCTAAATATAGGCATGTTCATAGGTAAATATATTTATATATGGTGATGGGGAAATAGATCTACATGCATATATTTATAGAGGTATTACTAAGGCAGCAGATGATTGCTGGACCTCCACTCAAGTACGTTCTCACTTTCCCAACACGATCACTGAAGACAAATGTGTGCATAAGCAAAAGTGGTGAAGAAAGATGATGGTGCCTGGGGTAAACAAGCTGCTATCTAGCTCAAATGAAGCAACTAAGCCCACATGGAAGAAGCACACCAACCTGTGTGACCACAAGGTGTTGAAGGGATCAGGTATCAGGCATCACAGAACTAGAAATTATATCATTGTAAATAGGGGTAGTACAGATTGGGGACCCAAAGCCCATCTGTAGGTAATGGGTCATCCCCTTACATAAGGGTTGTGGGGAGATGAGTTAGTCAGAATGCAGTGTAGCAATGATGAAACATACAACTTTCCACTAGTTCTTCAATGCTCCTCCCCTCCTCCCCAGTATCATAATCCCAATTCTACTTTACAAATCTGGTTAGACCAGAGGATGTACAGAGGTACAGATAGGACCCGGAAACATAGGGAATCAAGGAGTAATGATACCTTCAGGACCAGTGGTGAGAGTGATGGTACCAAGAGGGTTGAGGGAAGATGGAGTAGAGAGGGGGAACCAATTATAAAGTTCTACATATAACCTCTTCCCTAGGGGGTGGACAACAGGGAAGTGAGTGAAGGGAGACATCAGACAGTATAAGATATGACAAAATAATAATTTATAGATTATCCAGGTTCATGAGGAAGGGAGAACAGGATGGGAGGGCAAAAAATGAGGAGCTGATCCCAAGGCCTTAAGTGGAAAGCAAATGTTTTAAGAATGAGGAGGGCAACAAATGTCCAAATGTGCTTGACATACAATGGATGGATGTATGGATTGTGATAAAAGTTGTATGAGTCCCCAATAAAATGATTTTTAAAAAGAAAAAAAATCCTGGTGAATTCCCTGAGAATCCAGACCGGACTGAAAAAGCGAATCTGGCTGAGCAGTATTAGTTCCACATCTGGCTTGGGTGTGAAGGGACCCCACACAATAATCTCCCTCCTTGACCTGGTGCCTCTCTCGGTGGAGCAACACCGGTCTTGGCGAGGATGTGGTCAGAGTTCCCTTGGCCTCCTTGGATATCACTTCTCCTATACAGAGTCTCTTCAAGAAACACTTCATAGGGTGTTAGTCCAGGTAGACTAGAGAAACAGATTCATAGACACACATATGGATATAAGGGAAAGGTCTATATACAAGAGGAAGGGAACATTGAGAACATATCCCAACCCAGTCCACTTCAAAGTCATAAGTCTGATGTTAGACCATATGTCTGATACCAGTCTATAAAGTCTCCTTCCAACTCACAAAGTCACAGGCCAGTGGGTGCAGAATCCCAGCTCTGGCAGGGGTCCCCACATGGCTCTTTATGGCTCAGGGTCCATCAGCAGTATTCATTGGTGATAGAAACATCTCAGAGCTGGCAGGGGTCTCTCTGTGGCTTTTCCAGCTTCAAAGGTCTGGTTCCATCAGGGTAAGGCTGTGTGACCTCTTCTCTGGCTCCTCCATTATCCAGTAATCAGGATTGATCAGCATGCTGTCATCTTGTCTTGTCAGTAATTTTGTCTCTCAGAGAGTGAATCAAGTCCCTCTTCTCCAACTGGGAAATAACCACGAGACTTCCCAGAATTCTTAGGAGAAAACCATGTCCATGCAAAGGCCTCATTGGCTATCTTCAGATTCACAGGCCAAACTCCACCCTTACACTTTCAATCATAAAATTGACATCAAGTACATGACCACCACATAAGGTGAAGCTTGACTCAAAGAAGGGGATTTCCCAAATCTCTATCTAATAGAAATTATAAAAAGGCAACTTTGCATATTAAAGAAAAATTAAATAAAAAACAAGGAGGATTTGAGACATAAAAAGCGAAGTGTAGACTGAAAGAAAGAAGTACTACTCTAGACCACTGGAGAGAACCTTCTGGAATTCCTTATCCCAAAGGCTGACATGAACAGAAACTTTCGTGTTGTCAGAGAAGATATTTTACTCCTTATTCATGGCCATTGTGTTGATTGTGTCCCACAGTGACCACTTAGGACAAGGCAGAAATTCCCCTATAGGTTTCTGAGAATGTTTACAGGAGTAGGGAACCTCATCTTTCTGCAGACCTTGTGTTTAGCAGTCCAACATGCAGCCATGAAATGACCATGCTCTGCTCAGAGAAGTCAGTCAATGTTATCATCTTGTTGAGAAGATTTGTTTTTCATCCAGCAATGGCTAAATACCTACTATGTGCCAGGCACCTGATTAGGCACTTAGTATTTGTTTGATTTCATTTTCACCACAACTTTAGGAGTCAAATTCAACTGCAAATCAACTGCCATTGAGTGGATTTTGACTCATAGTGAGACCTATGCATGGTTTCTGAAGCTGTCATTCTTTATGGGAGTATCTTTACCCCTGAGGAGGGGTTGGTGGGTTTGAACTTCAGACAAGTAGAGATGCCAAGGGCTTGAACTTCTGACCTTATGGTAACAGTCTCATGATTAAAGTACAAGTGGAGATGTCAGGGAATAAACCTGGAGTTTCATAAAGCTATTGATATTCCTGTTGTACAGATGAGATGTGTGTAAGTGACAGAACACATCACAAGGAGAGGCAACATGATAGTCAAACATAACTGTCCCGACTTCAAAAACTGCAAACCTTCAACTATTCTACATTATTGCTCTAACATGAGAATTCCTGGAGATATTGTTTACTTTTACAGATTGAGATCAGATTAAAGAGCCAAGACGACGTTGTTGTTAGGTCCTATGGGGTCGCTCTGACTCAGAATAGAACTCTGGCCAGTCCTTGGCCAGTGTCACAATTGTCATGCTTGAGCCCACTGGTGCAGTCGCTATGTCAAACCATCTTCTCGGGGGTCTTCCTCTTTTTTTTGCTGCCCCTCTGTTTTCTCCAGGATGACACCCTTCTCCAGGCACTGTTTGTTCTCTCCTGGTAACACGTCCAAAAGATGTGAGACACAAAGCCAATCACCTGTTTTTGCTTTCATGGTTCTCCGAGCTCATTCCTTTAATAGTTATTTAAGCAGTGACTGTTTTGTTCCAACCACTGTGTACTTGGCCAGATGACCCATGATTTTTAAAGCCCAACCAAATACCTTAAAACATTAAGTTATTACCTTAAAAACCAACATGTTGATTAAGTTTATATTAAAAGTAGGACTTTTTGCATGCAGGAGACCCACGTAAATAGTGCACACGGGAAACTAATACTTGAGGAGGTTGCATTGTTGGAAAAACATGTTTACGGCACATACTAGTTTGCATAAAACGTGATGAAATGTTTTGCTTCCTGACTCACATCAAAGTATTAGAAAGAATTGAATATTAGGAAATACAAAGTCTTATGTCCTAGTTCTATTTCTGACTGGATTATTTCTATTTACATCCTCTCCCTGTAGAATGCTGGTGTGATTGGCATGTTTCTTCAGTGGCTAAAGAATGCAAGAAGTTATTTGTCCCAGGATTTGATGTTCTTCTTATCCAAGGCCCTCTTGTGGATAAAAATTTACATACAAATGCATAATTACATCATTTATGTACAAAATGCATAGGCTCTCATGGTTCTAAAAGAAGGGACATGACCTATTCATATGCCTGACAAGTCTAATACCTCCATCTATACACTGGAACCTATTTACCTCACTCCTATTCAAAAACGCTTCCTCACAATTTCCTCACTTTCTATTACAGTATCATTTCCCCTTTCTCATCTAGATCATTTTCACTAGCATTCACATAAGCTTACATCACTCGTATTAAAAAACAAAACAAAAGCCCCTTAGTCTCACTTCTTATGCATTTACCTCCTTAACCCTTATCTCCCTGTACAACAAATTTCCTCTAAAATATGACTATTTTAACATTAGGTTTTCATTTCTCTCCTTGTAGTTTCTGTTTTATAAATGCAATTAAAGTTTATTTTCCTTCCAATGGTACCCAAATCCCTTATCAAGATCCCCCTAAATATAATGGTCACTTCTCCTCGTAGGATGTGACCTACCAACAGCAGCATTTGACCAAGTAGATTACTCCTCCTTAAAACGCTTTCTTCACTTGCCTTCCAGAAAATCACGCTCACTAGTTGTTCTTCACATTTCCTAGTTCTTTCTTTGTGTTAGTCTGGGGAGACTAGAGAAACAGATTCATAGAGACGCATATGTGAATAAGAAAGAGCCTTATGTTCACAAGTAATTGAATATTGAGAAAACATTCCAGCCCACTCCAGATCAAGTCCATAAGTCTGACATTAGCCCATATGTCCAATACCAATCTATAAAGTCCTCTTCAGACTCATGAAACACATGCAATGGTGCCGAGTGCAGAAAGATCACAGGCCAGTGGGTGGAAAGTCTTGTGGATCCAGTAGCAGTGGAAACATCTCAGTTCTGGCAGGGGTCTTCACTTAACTCCTTCAGCCCCTGGGTTCTATCATAGCGCCACATGTCTTCTCAACAGGAACGACTCACAAGAAGTGTCTGTGCATCCACCTCCAGTGAGGCACCTCCATAGTACCTCCAAATGAGGTCATCAAGCTGTGACCTGATTCACAAACTAAGCTCCACCCCTTCACTCGTAAATTTCAAGTTGACAACAGATTACGTAAACTACCACACTTGTAGCATCACTTTTGTTGATTCCTCTTTATCTGTCTGAGATCAAATTGTTGGAATGAACCTCTTCTTTTTACTACCTACATGGCTTTTGCTTTGGGCCTCTCAACCAGACTAATCATTTTAAACAGCATCTCAAATGTCTTCTTTGACCTCTACTTCAGAGCCATATATCCACAGCCTAGTTGACTTATTAAACATTCAATATGCCTCCCAAACGCCACCACCAACTCTTGATACCTCTTCCAAACCAGCTTCCCCTGCAACTTCTGTAACTGGTTGTATGCTTTGGTGCCCTTTTTTAACTCTCCCCTTTCTTGCATTCACCATATCTGATCGCTGGGAGAAAATCTAGCCAACCCTAATTTCAAAATATATTCAGACTTCAACCACTTATCACCTCCCACAACCACACACCTCTCTGATAGTATGTGGGTCCAAGTCATCATCATACCGAATTCTTGCAGTAGCTGCCTGGCCACTTTCCCGGCTTCTGTCTCAGTCTTTCTTGATCTGTTTTCAACACAACAGGCAGAGTGATTCTGCTCAAGCTCTTTCAGTAGTTGCTTTTTTCCTCAGAGTGTAAGTGCATGTCCTTACAGGGGCCCAGGAGGTCCAGCATGACCTAGCTTCCTATTTCCCTCCTGACTTCTTTCCCTACTACTCTGCCTTTAAGTTGGCTCCAGCTACTCCGATGTTACTGCCTCTTGGGTCCTACAAGAACTTTCTTACCCTGGACTTTCTGCTCATGCAGGTGTCTGCACAGCAGGTTCTTTTCCCGAATGTCCCCTGGCCAGTGCCCTCACTGTCCTTTCATGTCTTTCCTTAAATGCCACATTTTCAAGAAGGCTTTTTCAGACTAGCATCTAAGATTTTATCCCGACTCCTGACTTCATTGCCCCAGTCTTTCTCTCTTTTTCTTCCAAATAACTTGACACTACCTCACACTATTTATTTTACTTCTTAATCTTTTTTATTGCTGGCCTCTCCCGGTGGAATACATACTAAATGCAAGTAGGGATTTATGATAGTTTTATCTGTTTCTGTAGTTTTATCTACGCTGTGTTTCTAGAGTACCTGGAATAGATTATATACTCAATAAGATTAAAATGAATAAATAGGATAGCGAGAAAAGGAAGAAAAATCCAAGCCAGAGAAATTGCCTACCTTGCAAAAAACAAAAACAAAAACAAAAAACAACGCTGGAAAACACTGGGAAATATAAAATTCACTTTTTAAATCCTAGCACCGGGAAGTTACTAGATACTAGATCCTCTACCTTTGAATCTTATCCATAAAGTGCTTAATAAAGTAGAATATTTGTTATTCTCTTCTGGGAACCAGGAGGAGAAAAAATTGCAAATACTGCAAAAGTATCAGGTGAAGGCCAAAGATAAATTAACCAGGATATTGCTTATCATGCTTTAATATCAGCAATAATAAAACACAATACAAGCCTTGAGTCAAATGTCATTATGGGCTTTCATCAAGCCAAGCATTTTCTAGAGGCAGTTTAGGGCTGCTGTTTCTTCTATGCAAATGTGGACAAACTGCCCATAGGCCTAAATAATTCAGAGTAACTTATATGGGGACCCTGTCTGTGAGACCACAGCTAAAAGAAGATGAGAAAATGTGAGGTTTCATTCAGTGTGGGAACCACTTTTTCTCCTGAACGGAGAAGTTTGCATCAAATAATATACTCATTTGCCAAGCAGGCCTGAGAAATGAGTGCCAATTGTCAGGGACTTAAACTATCAGCAGCAAGGGAACTCTCCTGGGGGTGGCAGGGTGTGATGGTGAGTGGATGCACAATAGCAAGAAAAAAGAAACCATAAAAATGCATATATGTTGATTCAAGGGTGCAGGGGGTGGGGGGGCTTGAGCCCCGGTGGCATAGTGATTGAGTGCAGGACTGCGGCTCACTGGGTTGGTGGTTCAAATCCAGCAGCAGCTCTCCAGGAGCAAGGCTGGGCATCTCACTCCCACCAGAGGGCAGTGATGCCAAAAATAAAATAAAATAGAATAAAATGAGGGTGCAGAAGGGCCCCCATACCCACACTTTGCGCTTTAAGCAGGCTCTACCCAACTCCAGAACCTCTAAGTCACTTAAATAACATGACTAGCTTCAATGGAGGTTCAAGTTCATGCAGGGGTGCCTTGGTAGAAAGGTGGAGTAACTTCTGAAAGAACAGCTTTAGACAAAGTTATGGAACCCAGCTCTACTCAGGCACCTAGGAGGGAGAGTCATTTCAACAAGCAAGGGGTAACGGCTGGCAAGGAATGCACAATGCACATTTTGCATCTTAGCGTCTATGGCAGAAACACCACAAGCGTGTCACTTTACCAAACAGAAATTTATTCATTTACAATTTAGGATGCTAGACGTCTGAACTTCGGATGACCTTTCTAGGCGGAAAGCGTTCTCTGTCTTTTGACTCCAGGGAAGGATCTGGGTCTCTCGTCAACATCTACAGGCCCCATATGCTTTGGAGAGCTCCATGTGTCTTGGCATCATCAGTCTTTCTCTAGCTCTAGGAGGTTCTCCACACAGGGGGCCCCAGATCCAGAGGGTATGCTTCACCCCTGGATCTTCTTTCTGGATAATACCAGATCCCTCTTTCTTTGTTCACTGCTCTCTCCTGTACTGTCTCATGGACCCTGGTGGTGTAGTGGTTACGCATTGGGCTGAGATCTGCAAGGTAGGCAGTTCAAAACCACCACCAGCTCCACAGGAGGAAGACTGGGCCTTCGCATAAACAAGTAGGGTCTCAGAACCCCACAGGAAGTCGCTATAAGTCAGCGCTGACTTGATGGAAGTGGGTGACTTGAGAAGGTAGATGATAATGTGGGTCACACCCCAGGGAAATCCCCATTGCACTGGGTGAGGGCTATAAACGAAGTAAGAGTGCTGCATCCCCTTCTAATACCCTCACCATTGATTTACTGATAGCATCCGATTATATCACGTGTGATGATTGCCTTATCATACAGCTGCCAAATTATATCTCTCAATAACTGCCAAACCAGGAAAGTTGACACACATTTTATGAGACACAATACATTGTGTCCATGACCTCTTGCCTTTGTTACCAGCTGGTTACAAGGTCTGTAGGAGTCCATGAGAGGTGCAAACGATGTAGTGTTTGAGTACTCACTCAAAAATCGGAGGTTCGAAGCCTCCCAGACCCTCCAAGAGACAACAGGCTGGACAATCTATGTCAGTATAGATCACATCCATCCTGTCCGATATGACAGGAGGACTTTGGGTCAGGTGCTCCATCTAATGCCCTCAGAATGTAGTGCCCCATCCTATACCCCATGTCCTCTCTCCATCCCCGGAACCCAAACTTCCAAAAGTGAATGAAAAAGCAGGCCAGGTGATTTCCTGTGTGCAGCAGGCTTTTTCTGTGCTCCTTTGGCAGAGAGAGTCTGTACCTCGGGCAGTCGGGGTCGCCTCATCTTATGAGCATCTCCTTGTTCTGTGTCTAATTCAACAAACTCCATGGCAACGCAGGGTCTGCTCAGCTTACCTGACCTTCCTCGACCTCACTGTTAACAACTCTCTCACTTAGCTGAGTGCAGCATGGGCCTCCTTCTCGCTCAGTGGGTTCCTTTGATTTCTGCATTACAGCACTGAGAGAGGGGGTTGGGAGGGGGGAGTCCCTCTGGACCAGCGAGTGGGGAAGGAAACAGTAAGGGGAGAGTGAAACTTGTGTGGGGTGAGGCAGTGGGGAGAGGGGGGTGCCTTCTCCATCCCCTCTGAGCACTGTTCTAGAAGGCTACGGTGCATATGAAAACAATGGCAGTTGTTGACTCTTGCATTCAATGCGCATCTATAGGTATGATGCATGTCCTAAGATTTTTTTTTAATAATTTCAGGGAAACTATCACAGCCCGTCAATGTTCGTGTCACTCAGAACAGTTCTGTATGAGAATACAATCTTCTGTCCCTCTGACCCGTGACTAGATGGCCCTTTATACACAGATCTGGAGATTTTCCTTCCCCAAACTAAAGCTTGATCGATTCCCATGATGGGCTACCTGGAAAGCAGTCATTAGCCATTACGCAGACCCACTGATGGAAGCTGGACTTTTATCATTGTCCACTTCTGCAGTGGATGCTATTCCTTTTTAACTTTTATCTGCTATGTGTTGCATCAGTCAATTGTCACAGCCCGTTCTCAGACCTTTCCCATCTGACCCTCACAGCGGGCCTGTCAGGAAGGCAATGAAGGTCTTGGTGGGGTGGGCGCCTGAGGTGGAGAGCCACCTCAAAACACTGAAATGTTGAAGGCTCCGACTCCGAGTCCAAGGCCTGCCCCATGAAGCCCTGCTGTCCGCTTCTGCCACAGACCACCGCTGTGTTTCCAGAGGGTATCTGGCCTGTGGAGGATGAGAGGCCATGCAGCAATGGGGCTCTGCAGTGCCGTGCACACTGTCTCGGTGATGGGCAAGAGCATTGCTATCATCCCATCCTTGCTCCTTTCTCCTGGGCAACCTCCCCGAGACAGAATCAATCTCTCCCGCCTCTGTTCTCCTGGACCATGTAATTCAAAAGTGCTAGGAAAACACTTATATGAGCGTAGTACAGATTGGTGTAAAAGGGTGGCTTGGCTGAGACTAGAATATGACAACTTTGAGGTTAAGGAACACTCCCTTGGAGGTCTTTTCTGTGCTCTGGGCAGAGAAAATCACTCTAACTGTCACGAATTGTTCAGGGACTCTGTTACAGGTGTCAAGCAACACCCTGTGATTTCCCTGGGGCCCCGGAGCTCCATGGGAAATAATCTGAACCTTTGCTTTCTTTGGCATTCAGAGCACCATAGACAAACCTGATGGAATGGGCTGGGGAGGGGGGTCCCTGTGGAAAGAAATCTCCAGGAGTGAATAATGAGACTGACAGGGCCTAGAGATGGGGCAGATGGAGATGGGATTCTGGGGTAGAGAGAGGCTGCACTGGAAGCCACCTCACCTCCTCAGCCTCTTTCCTTCTAGGGAATGCACCACCCCTGAAGACGCAGAGGAAAGCAGGTATCTGTGTAAGTACATGGCCCCAGGCCCTCCGCCGTGGGCCCCTTTCAAGATAGATGCACCCAGGGGGGTTCATTTTCTTACCAGCTACAGAGAGAGGTCAACCTAAAGAAAAATAACTAGATGTAACACATTCAGCGATTCCGGCAGGAATGGAGTGTGCAATTGCAGGCCCTTCCTTACACCGGGCTTTGTTAGATCCTCATTTGACTAGGTCCCCCTTAGAGATAGTACACAGGGTTTATTAAGTCCTGAAGGATATAGTAAAGCTAGGGACATTGTGCCGGCCCCATTCCTCGGAGATCCTGGAGAGCCGAAGGAAGAAGAACTTCATCTGGGGAACACAGTGACCAAGTAGCAAAATGAGGAGCAGAAGCTCCTTCCTGCAAGGTGTGGCTCTAACAAGTGACCACAAACACCGTGGCCGAAAACAATGCAAAAGCTGCTGATGGGGATTTACACTTAAGGGGCCCTCGGGCTGTTTTCTCTCTGGAGTCTTCAGGGGAACCCCTGTTTCCTTGCTTTTCCCAGCATCTAGGGGAGAGGAGTCCTGGGATTGAAGTGGTCGCATGTTGGGCTGCTTTCCACATGATGGGCAGTTCCAAACCACCCAGAGCGCCACAGGAGAAAGACCGGGTGATCTACTCCCCTCAAAGAACTAGTCTCGGAACCCTACAGAGGGTCGCGATGGCAAGGAGAAGAGCTCTGGCGCGGAAAGAGAAGGGGTGAGATGACCCTGGTGACCTCCATCCATAAAGAAGACAACCTAGAAAACCGCAGGGCAATTGATCACACGGGGATACTGCGAGTTGGAATGGAATCAGAGGGTGCCCAACCATGAAAGGCTACTTACACTCCTTGGCTCGTGGAAACATCTGCCTTCTTCAAAATGCTCCATTCCAAGCTCTGTTTCTGTTAGCACACCCGTTTTCTGACATCTCTGGCTCTGTTAGAGACTCTTGTGTTGTTTCAGCGATCCCTTCCTAGAAAACTCAGGATAAGCTCCCCCTTTACAATTCTCAGTTTCGGAAGAAGCACACCAGCCTGTGTGATCATGAGGTGTTGACGGACTTAGGTTCCAGGCATTAAAGACCCAGAATTAAAAAAAAAATCAGATCGATGTGAACGAGAGGGAGTAGAGGATGAAGACACAAAGCCCATCTATAGATAACTGGAGATCCAACCCCTTCCAGAAGGATCACAAGGAAAGAGAAGAGCCAGTCAGGGTGCAGTGTAACATCGATGAAGCATACAACTTTCCTCTACTTCTTTAATGCTTTCTACATATGCACCCACTATCATGACTGCAATTCTACCTTAAGAACCCAGTTAATCCAGAGCATGTACACAGGTACAGAACAGAGCTGGAAGCAGGGAATCCAGGACAGATAAACCCCTCAGGACCAATAATGAGAGTAGCAATACCATGAGAGGAAGGGGAAGGTGGGAGGAGAAAGGGAGAACCTATCATTTTGATCTAGATATAACCACTTCTCAGGGGGGCATATAACAGAAAAGTGAGGGTGAAACTGGTCAGTGTAAGACATGAAAAATTAATAATAATTTATAAATTGTCAAGGGTTCATGGGGGAGGGGGAGAAAATGAGAAGCTGATACCAAGAACTCAAGTAGGAAGAAAATGTTTTGAAAATGATTCTGGCAGTAAATGTACAAATGTGCTTGGCACAAGGTATGTATTGTGATAAGAGCTGTATGCATCCCCCAGTAAAATAATTAAAAAGAAAAGAAACAGCTCAGAAAAGAAAAAAAAATTCTTGATTTAATCATGCCAGCAAAGTCCCATTTGCCCTTGCAGGTTTCATATTCATATGCTCCAGGGATTCAGGCCGAGTTCCCCTGGGAAGAGGTATTACCATGTCCATCGCAGGAAGTGTACCTGAGGCAGGTTGGTGAGGGCACACTTTGCTAAAAGTACGGCAGAATATGCACTCCTCACAGGAGGAGGACCTTTTAGGAAGACTGAAAGGAGAAAGATGATTGAATGTAACATTTACAGCAAATCAGGCATATTCTGGAAGGTTTGGTGCTTATTAGAACTGCCTCTGTGAGTTTTCAATTCCACCAGTCTTCCCAAGAATTGGGGGGTGGGCTTTGAACTGCTGGCCTTGCAGGTAGCAGCCCAACAAGTAACCACTATGCTACCAGGGCTCCTTTTCCTAGTGCTTACGGTTGTGCCTATTAAGTGTAACACCTATTTTAAGTTCCATAGGAAACTATTGGCCAAATTCTTGATACATCCAGGGTAGTTGAAGAAACATGAACTTGACCTAGCGAGCAATGTGACCAAGTAGCCAAGGGGACAATGTGACGAGGTAGCAGAGCGAGTGGCCAAAGTTCCTTCAGAAAAGGGAGAAAGTATTCCTTTCTCCGGTGCCAGGAAATAAGTGTGATTTCAGGAGGTGGGGAGAATGTTGAGGTGGTGGCTGATTGGGAGAAAAGGTTTGGGTGAGGGAGGCATACAAGCACTGCTGGGGTGCAGACAGGTTTTTCTGAATCTTCAGAGCACAAACTGGTTGGCCAAGCCATCTGGCTGTCTGTTTTCTCTCATGGTAATCAATACTCCTGGACAAGTTCTGTGTAAGAGCTCTGTACTCTCCCGGCTAGGTCCGCTCAGGTCACCTCCTAGCATGCCTTTTCCCCCATGTCTTTTTACAGAGCATGCAGATGGAAGTGGAATAAATCTCCTCAGATCCATCCATCAGCATTTCAGCGGCCGTTCCCAGGCAGCCCTAGGTAACAGAGAGTAAATAACAGGGACGCCCTGGAGCTGGAGGGTCTTGGTTCTGTTCAGAGGGATGTGTTCATCCTCGAGTTGGTGGCTGGCCAGCTTCCTCGATAAAAATTGTGCAGGCAGCTGTTTCCAGAGAGCCCAGGAGGTTGAGGAAGGCATCCTGTCTCCACCCCATCCCCACCCCCCAGGAGCACACCTCTGCATCTCTGCCCCCCAGCAGCACACTCGGAGCACAAGCCCTGGCACGGAAGGTGTGCTGATTGCTGCTAAGTTCTTCTTTTCCCCTATCCTCAGCCCAGGGACAGGCCAGTGGGGCTGCGGCAGCTGCTGGAGCTGGGGCCAAGGTCTCCAAGCTTTTTGTTGCCAGAATCCCAGCCCCAGTACCACCTGGCTGAGGGCTTTGGGGAGAAAATGAGGTGGGGGCAACCTGGGTTCTGGGCTCAGTTGTCATGGCACCTCCAGTACCCTGCCATCCAGTGCTCCCTATTCTTCAAAGAGCATGCAGACACCCAGAGCCTGTGGGCTCCTGTCGGTCCACTCCCTCCCTAAGTTCTGTTGATAGCCTGCCAGGTCCAGATTTCCAGAGTCATGCTGACACAAGAAAATGGCTGGTTCCAGCTTTCAACTTCTTTCTAGCCTGTCTACTTCCTACAAGTTAACGACATAGCGTCACGTTCACTTGGAATCTTCCCAGTACACTTAAATCCCTACCCCCCCACCCATCTCCCAAGTCTAGGCATGGCCTCTCTATCTTGAAACACCAATATCTTCTGGATCTGCTAATCACCTCTTAACTGATCTCCCTGCTTCTACCTCAGATCTTCTCCCATTCATTCTTAGCAGAAGAAGGGAAGTATGAATCAGATCACATCTGAAAACATCCCAATAGTGTGTTCTCATCCACAAATAGGCTCCAACCGCCCTGCCCTAGCTTACTGGGCTCTGCACCACCCAGTTCCTGCTGGGTGGGTCCCTTTAGATCGTGGGTCCCCTATTGCATGCAAGTCTCTGCCTACACAGGATCATCTCACAGAGGTGTTATTAAGTATGCAATTGAGAAGTCAAACAAAAGATGCCCAAACTCACCAAGCACACTACCATTGAGTTAATTCAGACTCATGGCAAACCTTTTGGACAGGGTATCATCACCCCAGTGATTTTCCAAAATTGCAACTCTTTATGGGAATAGAAAGCCCCCATCTTTCTCCAGATGAGAATCAGCTGACTTTGCAGCTAACAGCCCAATGGATAAACTCTACACTTCCAGGGGTCCTGGCATTGCCTTAATTCTTGCCTTCCATGTGGAGAGTCCTGGGTTCAATTCCTGGCCCATGCACCTCAGATGCAGACATACCTGTCTGTCCGTGGAGGCTTCTATGCTGCTATGATTTTGAATAGGTTCCAGTGGCACTTCCAGACTAAAATGAACTAGGAAAAAAAAACCCTGGTGGAACACTTCAGAATAGCAGTCAATGATAACTTTCTGGATCACAATACATTCAGGATTGATCATGGAGATGTCAGAGGCCTGGGCAACATTTTGTTCCCTTGTGCATGGTGTCCTTATGAGTCAGCAGTGAACTCAATTTCAGTTAACAGCAACAATAACATCGCACTCAGTCTTCTGCATCTTGTCTCTTCTGGGCATTCGCCATCACTTGGACTTTACTCTATGATGGTGTACTTCTCTTCATCCATCTTCCCCTGCTAAAATATAAGTTCTAAGGGGACTAGCTTTGTGCATCATTCACCTCTGTACCAGAGGTCCTAGTTCAGTGTCTGACCCAGGTAGCTATTTACCAAGAATTTGTTGATTCATAAACAAAGGATCCATTTACTTCATAGACAGTGACTAAGGCTAGTGTGTGCTAGCCACTGTGGTAGGTGGACAATGCTTGTTCCTTGCCCCTCGGGGAGTTTGGAGACTTCGGAACAAAAATAATAAGGAAAGTGTCTCTTTGATGGCATACTCTGAATGCGATCAATGAGAGTGACATGGTGCAACACGGAGTGAAATGATGGGTTTTTGTCAAGGTATTAGGAGCTACAAGAGAAAGGAGAGGGAGTTGAACTTGAGATGGGCTTCCTGCTCCTCAGTTCAAAGGCCTCTGAATCAGCCTTGGAATTAGTTGCTTGCCAGTAAGACCTTAGCATCAGTTGTGGCCATCATGGGCCCAGAGGTCTTAAGGATGATTAAGCACTTCACAAAGTTAGTAGAAAGACAACAGGACTGACATTGGCCCTCAGATCTTCTCTTTGGGAAGTCAGCATGTCCCCAAGCTCTTTTCAGGTCAAGTGGCCGCTGAATAGGTGAACAGGTCCTCACTCAAGGGAAAGGTCCAAAGAGCTGCCTTGTGTTTGTTGCTAAGCCTCCCCGTCAAGGCCTCAAGAGTTCACATTGTGGTGGCTTTTAACCTCTGGCCCAAAGAGTGGTGTGCTAGATGCCACGTGCAATCCAGCAACACAAGCGATCCACTTTTAATAGGAGGGCAAACGCATTGCAATCTCATCCTGCGTCATCTCCTCCGCCTGCTGCAGACCAGACCCCTGTGATCCTTCCTCTAGTGCAAGTGACTGGGGGTGGCTTTCCCAGGTTGCCATGTGCCTCTCAAGAGTCAGTAGAACAAGCCAGACATAATGAGGACAAATATGGCTGTGAGTCTACTTGCATGAAGTCTCTATAATGGATACATTCATGGAGAAATAAGGCCTGGTTACTAGGAGCAAGAGGAAAGGGTAAAGTGGGTGCCTGGGAGACAATTCTTACTTCAGGGGTAGAGAGTTGCTCTTTGAGGTGAGGACAAAGTTTTAGAAAGACAACTCAGTGACAGTTCTACAACTTGCACACGTAAAAACCAATGCAATGATAAAGGTTATGCTACATGTATTTACACACACACACACACACACAATGAAGGGTGTGAGGCTCAGTCCATGTCCTGCTTTTCCAGTCTTGGTGAGAGAAGCCAGCTGTAGGGCAGCACCCTGGAAGACCAGCACGACAATGCAGCAGAGCTTAGTTGTGGTGCCTGGAGGAAGAACCACCTTGTTCAGTCCTTGGGTGGTTCAAACATGTATGGCCTTGACTAACAGTTGAGAGGTTGACTATTCTAGCTCATCCAGAGACATCTCAGAGGACATGCCTGAAAATCTGGTTCCTAAGAACCACAACTTTGAAAATCCTGTGGCCCATGGTTCTACTTTGCCCACATGTACTCGCCATGAGTTGGAACCTACTAGCCAAGAACCAACAACAATTGCAACCTGGAAGTTGTCAATGTATATACACTCACCTAGTGCGAAGACTTCCGATGTGCTCTCAAAGTTTCAGATGTCTGGCTGTGGTTAGATGCTGTGAACTTGACCTCTGACTCCTGGTAACCCCATGGACATGGGGTCCTCAGGTCCAGTGGTGGGTCAAGTGGTGAAATCCATAGGCTGTCCACGTCAAGCCCCAGAAAAGAGCACAAGTTTTGAAAATGGAATATTGGTGACTATTCCTCACATTTACAAGATACTTTACATGTTATCACAAAATCTGGTCATCATAGCAGACTTGTGATATATAAAAGTGATATATTTAATGCTTTAAAATGATATCTTTGCCCACTGCATTTGATTATACAATTATAAAAAAATTGGAAAATATTTGTTCCCCAACTGGTACAAAAGTTTTGCACTCAACTGATAACCCAGAGGCTGGTGATTTGAAGTTCTCCAGCAGTACTGAAGGAGAAAAGTCCTGGAAAACTGCTTCCACAAAGATGGTCAAAGGATCCCATGGAAGAGTTTTATTCAGTAACACATGGGACTGCCATGATTTGGAATTGACCGGACAACACTTAATGACAATGACAGCAGTGACTGCACTCAGGATCCAGTGTAACCCTGAGACACCATGTATCTACTAGTCATGTGTTGGTATACCTGCCAACAGCCTGGTTTTCTACAGTTTAAATGCATAAATTTGATATCAACTTATGGATCATTCTATCTTTAAAAAAAACCCAGCTTAGATCGACCCAGATTCCCAGCCTCTAGCCTATGGAAGCCCTATGCAATATATCTGAAAATTCTGAGAGAGGCTTATATTCTCATGGTTACCTGTGGCACTAAGCCACTGTCATCTTTGAATTGATCTCAGTTCCACTTGAGCTGTCATTGTTTCACAGCATGACGATGCACATGTGAAACTGATTTCCCTATTTTTACTCCCCATGCCTGTTCACACACACACACACACACTCACATCCATTCACACTCAGCATTTTTGTGTGTGCAATAGACTTTGCTAAAGGTTTGGGTAGATAGAAGTGCATCCTGGTAGTGGGAAACAATTTCATGTCGTTCCTCTTCCTACTTGTTCAACTCTTCCAATTTTTAAAATCATTAATGTGGAGAGATTTAGAGATCGTGCCTGTGTACTAATGTACACCTACACTTGTCCTTGTGCTCTTACTTTCTATATCAAACTGTTATCCCAGAATTTTTCTGAGTGAAACAATTCACTCCCTGTGACAGTCACCTAATCTGGTGTCAATTTGAGGATTTGAAAGAGTGTAGGGGTGGAGTCTAGCTTGTCAATCTGGAGATAGCCAATGAGACCTCTGTATAGGCATGGATTTCTCCTGAGAATTCTGGGAAATGTGGTAATCCCTTTTTGGAGGCGGAGACACTATCTCTCTCTCGGTTCATTTCCTTGGAGACACTGGACTGACAAGGCTGCCTGCCTGTGAGACATCCCTGAGGAGATGCCATATGGCCTTACCCTGATGCAGCCAGAAACCTGGACTTAGAAAAGCCTCATGGAGATTCCTCCCAGCACTGAGATATTTCTACCACCAATGACTTTGCACCCACTGGCCTATGATCTTCCTGCATTCAGCATCATTGCTTGTGTTTTGTGAGTCTGGAGAGGATTTTATGGGCTACATGTGGCTAAACATGTGGGCTAATATCAGACTTATGATCTTAGACTGAACTGAGTTGGGATATTTTTCTTAATGTATAGTTGCTCTGGTATATAAACCTCTTTCTTATACACATATGCATGCTTATGTATTTGTTTTTCTAGCCTACCCAGACTAACACACTCTCATATCTCATAAAATGGTTTCATAGTTGCAAATCACAGAGACTAAGTTGGGTAAGCACAATTTATCAGGAAACATGAGAACCTTCACAGAACTGAGAATAGAACCAAAAAAACAGCAGCAAAAACTAACCACACATAAGAGAGAACTCAGATTATCATAACTAATAGGCAGATTAGGGAGGAAGAAAAAGCCATGGGCTAGGCTGTTGACAGGTATTGACTCAGGTGAAATGGAAGAATATGGTTCACAGGGGGAAAAGAGAAATCAAAGAATAAAGAGTAATTAAAGTGAAGGGTTAAAGTGAAGGGTTAAATACTGGGGGATTATTGTGTGTCCTTCAGAGTTTATATCATTGAATACAAAGTTAATGATCTGAAATGTAAACCCCTCAGAAAATTTGCTATAAAAAATGAAATAATGTTTCCATCACCCCAGTTCTACCTTACAAATCTGGTTTAGCCAGAGCATGTACACTGGTACAAATAGGAGATGGAAAAACAGGGAATCCAAGACAGATAAACCCTTCAGGACCAAAAGTGAGAGTAGGGATTCCAGGAAGTTAAGGAGGAGGTGGGGAGAGAAAAGGGGAACCAATCACAATGATTGACATGTAACCCCTTCCCAGGGAGACCAACAACCAAAAGGTGGCTGAATGGAGACAGTGGTCAGTGTAAGACATGAAAAAAAGTAATTTATAAATTTTCAAGGGTTCATGGGGTACCAGGGGAAATGAGTTGATATAAAGGGCTCAAGTAGAAGAACAATGTTTTGAAAGTGAGGATGGCAACATGTACAAATGTGCTCATCACAATGGATGGATGCTAGAGCTGTGATCAGTGCCCCCCCAAAATTATTTTTAAATGAAATAATGAGCAATTGAGAGCCCCAACACCATGATGGTAAATGAACTTGAGCCTTTTTCTTTTAATCCACTCAAAATTCAAATTCCAGTGAGTGTCTCTTTGGACCTCAATTATTTCTTATGTTCACAACTTAGGTATGGAAGTCCAGGGCATCTGGACCCCAAATTCTATCAAAACTGTACCCAGTGGGTACCCAGAAGGGTAGTTCTCCTAGGACACATTGGATGACTATTCCCAATAGATGGGAACACACACATTTGACACTAGATTCACCTACCTCAAAAATCTCTCTCTTAACTACTAATTTATAAGGGATATATATTCATTTCCTTTCATTGGGACATTTGTTTGCTTTTTTTGTTCCCTATTTACCTGTTCCGTAGATCTCAGCTTTTATCTTATATTTTTGAGACTTCTTCCATGACCCCAATCAGAGTTGGTTCCCCCTTCTTTGTATTTTTATCTCAATATTCTTATACAAGCAATCAGACTTGAAGGCAGTTAAGCAACAGGACCTAGAATATGAACCCACTATCCAACTCTCAGTTTGTCATACTGCAATGGCTTGTGCATTGTTTGGTTGCTGGGTCTTTGAAATATTAGCAGGGTCACCCAGGATAGACTGATTTCAGCATAGCCTTTAGATTAAGACTAGGAATAAAGGCCTGGCAACCCCCCTTCCAAAAATTAGCTCATGAAATCTTTATGGGTCACCATATAACATTGTTCAGTTTTCTCAGTTTCTTCTGTGGGTCAGTCATTATGAGCGGTGAAGCAGAGGACCAAGAAAGGCAAGAGAATCCTTTTGTAAGATGGATTGGCACTCAAGCCACGAAGAGGGACCTGGTGTTGGTGGTAATGCAGATGACACGGGAATAGGCAACATTTTGCTCTGTTGGAAATAAGGTTGTCACGAGTCAGAGTTGACTCAGCACCTGCTCACAGCAGCAACAGCACAGTAACTGGCATATATTTTAAAAAAAACAGACAACAAAGGTACACCAGAAGTGTTGTGGATCAAATTGTCTGACATGAGGGAAATATCCTCAGAGGCCTTACCTGTAGAAGTGAAGAAAAGAAAGAGGGCACAGGGAACTAGAGTTGATTCTCAAAAAGGAACACACACAGGGAGGAGGAGACAACCCCCATCATTCTCAGAGAGGCAAAAAGAGAAGATAGGCCAAGCGGTGAGCATCCTTTACAGAAAATCTCCCCACAAAACACAGAGACAATGCAATTGGAAAGAGTTCTGGAAGCAATCAATCAGCCAATCCGTATGTCCTATGAATTCTAGGAGGGTGGGCAGTGAGGCAGCCTGCTGCAGCACTTCCAGAACCTAGATGGACTCAGATGATTCAGAGGGAGGTCTCGCCTGGTTTCATTCTCAGTCATTTGAAGAAAGCTAAGAAGGGGAAGGGGCAAAATTCTGAAGATAACATTAGAATTAAATGTTGAGGAATTGCTGCTGAAACTCACTGTCCTCTGGCTGCGTGCCCAGGGTGAAATGATCTTCTTAGGTCAATTAATAGCAGCAAGGAGCAGCTGTGGAGTGTTCATCATGTGCCAGGCATTGTGCTATAAAGCAATCTCATGAATCCTGAGGAGGATTCTGGAGCTTAGCTTCTTCAACATCTGCTATACCCCTTCTAGGATGGCTTTCAATACAGTAGTGTCTGGAAAGAAGAAAACTACATTTCCCAAAGTGCTTTGCAGCTATGGTCTGGATGTGATTTGTGTTCATCCAAGCCAGCAGTTCTCAGCAATGGGTTGCAATGGTGGTTGAAGGACCCTTTCACAGGGGTCACCTAAGACCGTCGGTAAACACATGTTTTCCGACGGTCTTAGGAACCCAGACACCCGGTTCTCTCTTCATCTCCAGGTGGTTCTGCACACATGCAGACGCACCCATATATGAGTACAAGGTGTGAAGACTGTTGCCCATGCTACACCATGCTTTAAGACAAAATTTCATTTATTTGTAATTAGAAATATGTATTTCACTATATAGAATTACATATTGTTTTGTGATTCGTCACTATGCTTTACTTATGTTCAATTTGTAACAATGAAAACACATCCTGCATATCAGATATTTACATTACAATTCATAGCAGTAGCAATGGAAATAATTTTATGCTTGGGGAGTCACCACAACTCGAAGAACTGTATTAAAGGTTCGCAGC
The DNA here is from genome assembly GCA_004026705.1 of Nesogale talazaci. NCBI lineage: Eukaryota > Metazoa > Chordata > Mammalia > Afrosoricida > Tenrecidae > Nesogale > Nesogale talazaci. The sequence goes on from PVJH01026921.1 coordinate 29,178, forward strand.
AGTACGAAGATTGAGAACCACTGATCTAAGCTGATTCATTGGACATTTAATTCCTTATTGGGTGAGACAAGGAATGGTAAGTTAGACATCTATTTTCCTCAGACAGATACAGTTTGTCTAACAGTTGCGATGATAAGGACTATAACACCATAGACTTTAAGTCAATGTTTGGTATTCTGGTCCTTGTGTTACAGGTAGTATGGTCCCAAGTTCAGC
>PVJH01026922.1:0-29315 GCA_004026705.1 Nesogale talazaci
AAAATATGGTATGATCTGGATAAAATGAATATGGATTGGTTGCTAAATTCTGAGATCATAGGCCAAAGGGACTCTTTTTTGAAATACAAAGAAAAGGGGTTAAGACCACAAGAAGGGTTGGGGGAAGGAGGGGGAAAATTGAGGAGCTGATACCAAGGACTCAAGTATAAAGACAATGCTTTGAAAATGATGGCAACATATGTGCAAATGTGCCTGACACATGGATGAATGCATGGATTGTGATGAGATGTAAGAACCCCCAATGAAAGTATTTAATAATAATTTTTTAAAAGACTCCAAGAAGCACTGAGAGAGAAAATTAGAGATTGAGTAAATGAATAATAAACAACAAACTATGGTATTCATTATCCTTACGACTGATACGATAGAATTTTTAAAAAATCATTTTATTGGGGGCTCATACAACTCTGATGAGTTGTATTATCCATCCATCCTGGTATCACTACTCTCAGTATCTGTCCTAAGGGATTTATCCGTTCTGGATTCTCTGTGTTTCATGCTCTTATCTGTACCTGTGTACATCCTCTGGTATATCCAGATTTGTAAGATAGAATTGGGGTCAGGACAGTGGTGGTGGTGGGGAATTAAAGAACTAGAGTAGAATTGAATGTTCCAACAGTGCTATCCTGCACCATGACTGGCTTTCTCTTCCTTGTGACCCTTCTGTAAGGTGATGCCCATTTGTCTATAGATGGGCTTTGGGACCACACTCTGCACTCCCCTTCATTCACAATGATAGGATTTTTTTTGTTCTGGTCTTTGATGGCTGATACCTGATCCCATCGATGCCTCCTGATCACATAGGCTGGCGTGCTTCTTCCATGTGGGCTTTGTTGCTTCTCAGCTAGATGGCCACTTATTTATCTTCAAGCCTTTAGGACCCCAGATGCTATATTTTTTGATAGCTGGGTACCATCAGCTTTCTTCACCACATTTGCTAATGCACCCATTTTCTTTTAAGGGATCATGTTTGGAAGGCATCACAGAATATCAGGTATTAAAACAAAGTGTTCTTGTGTTGAGGGAGTACTTGAGTAGAGGCCCAATCTACAGTACTCCAAAAAGAAAAAAAAAATCTTTATCCACTGAGGAGGTGGGCAAAGGACCTGAACAGAAGTTTCACAAGGGCAGGAATGTGAATGGCCAATAAACATCTGAGAGAATGTTCCTGATCATTACCCATAAGAGAAATGCAAATTAAAACAACTATGAGATCCCATCTCACACCCTCAAAGGTATTCCAATTAAAAAAATCAGAAAGCAACAAGTGTTGGGGATTGGGGTTGTGGAGAGATAGGAACTCTCCTCCACTGCTGGTGAACCTGTAGGTATGTACAGCCACTATGGAAATCAATATGGTGATATCTAAAACGGATGGAAACTGAGTTATCACACGACCCCAAGATCCTCCTCCTGGGGACGTGCCCAGAAGAGGCGAGAAACAAACCACGGGCAGACATCTGTGCTCCAACGTTCATTGAGGCACAGTTCACAATCACAACGAGTTGGAAACAACCCAAATTTCCATCAACTGACGAATGGATTAAAAAACTGTGGTACATATATATAATGGAGTACCACGCATCCCTATAAAGCAGTGATGAACGCCCGAAGCACATCACCACAGGGGAAGAATTATGCTAAGAGGAAATTATGCTAAGCGAAGTAAGCCAAGTTCAAAGGGACAAGTCCAACATGAGTCTGCTGTGGTAAGCTCAAAAATGCAAAAGGGCCGTAGAGGAAAAGCTACTGTATACTTACATTCCTCAGGTGAGATCCAGGTACTATGACAGAGGCCAGACTCAATTCAGGGACACATAGGGCAGTCAGCTCAAAAGGAGGGGAATGATCATTAAAAAAAAGAGAAGGTTAGCAGGGGAGCAGGGCACTGACCCGCACGGAAGGGGAAGGTGATGTTTTTATCGCCCCAGGAGAGGACAGAATGTTTTATTATGTGCAGTGGTGTGGGTTTCTAGTTACAGTGACCCTGCATGACAGAGTAGAACTGCCCCACGTCTCTTTAGGCTAAAAGTAATCTTTACTGAGCAAGATTGCCTGGGAGTCGCTAGAGGTTTTCAACCCACTAATCTTGAGGAGAGAGCAGCTGAGTGCTTAAGCACTGTGTCACCGGAGCGGACATCATTCACTGACATCATTGAGACAGATATAAAATGATTTTAGAAATGTTTTGACAAAGATAAAGCCAAGGTATCATAGACAGGGGACGAAGAAACTGGTTTAAACTTAAAGGTTTGAAATCAGTGACAAGCAAACACTCGCCATCTGTCGTTTGGGGGTCCTGTCTGCAACAGTGGATTAGGCTAGCTAAGAGTTGATGCAATATGAAAAAGTTAGGTATTTCTAAAATAAACCACTTGCTCGGGATTATTCTCATGCCACGACAATTAAGACGGGCTGCGACAGAAAAAGCATTCATCGTCAAGTGGAAAAGGAGTCCACAACGCCCCCATGAAAGGAGGTCTTGATATGAAGTTTGGAGGGGAACAGATCATTGAATTCCGAGATTCAAAGTCTTCACTCCTGTTGAAGAAAATTCGAGCCAAAGGCCTGAGGGTATAGGGAGAAGAGCTTTGGCTACGAGTTTTCTTCATGGAGGAACAAACCAACCAACCAACCGGCGCAGTAAAAGGTGCAGAACACGTTCCCATGCGTCGGGAAAAGAACATGGACAGGGCAAGGCGAACTCTTTCTTCTGGAACCAGCTCAGCACCAGCGACCGGCAGGAGCGCGGCGCTCACTATTGTGTGGGCCGGGCAGCGGACGAAGCCGGGCGCCGCAGCGCCGTTAAAGAGTCCTCCTTTGTTCAGCCCCAACCAGGGCCGTAGGGCGCGGTGTTCTTCCGCGCTCGCCCCGCAGTCCCCGCCCCCCCGAGGCCCTGGAGAGCTGCCATTCGGCACCGGATTCGCTCCGCGCTCCCAGAATGCACCGCAGTCCGCGGGAAACCAAAATGGCGACGGGCTGTAGGGCAGTGGGTTGTGTTTGAGGCCGGTCGAGGAACGCTCGCTCCGTTGCGATTCTCGTCGCGAGACCTCCGCTCGTGCGTGCGTCCGTGCAGGGTCCCCGGTGGGGCGGGTGCCCACTCAGTGCTCGGGCTCGCAGGGAAGCGGCCGGGAGGACGTGACTGGTGGTTTTTTTTTTTCCTGTATGAAGCGTTTGGCACCACTGAAGTGACCGAATGAGGTGAGAGACCATGGCCTGGGGACCGACTCTTTCCGTGGAAGTGGTGGAGCCGGAAGAAAGGAAGCCAAGGGAAAGATGGAGGCTCGCGGTGGGGGTGGGGTGCCCGTGTGTGTGTGTGTGTGTGTGTGTGTGTGTGTGTGTGTGTGTTTGGGTGCCTTGCGTCTGTGTGTGTGCAGAGAAGAGTGGGTGGCAAAGGAGGATGGCCCACTGGGTGTTGGTGGAGAAAATCGGCCCTGAAGCAGGGAGCGGGCCTTTGGGGGCATGGGTGTGGGTCGGAACTGTGTGAAACGGGGAAGCTGTGTTTCGAGGGCCAGGAAGGAACCTGGGGGCGGGAGATGGTTGGAGGGGCAGGATGAACCTGGTGGCGAGCGGGTGGGGGAAGGCGGGGAGGAGCCGTTAGGAAGTGGGGGCTGGGGATTGTGGGGAGCAGGATGAAGCGGGGGGGGCTGCCTGGGACCTTTGGAGGCAGAAAGGGAAGTAGTCCTCTGGAGCCGAGGGCGGTGGGATTGTGTGGGAACGGAGTTGGGAGGTGAGGGCAAGCCCGAAGTGGCGCCTCGGAGCGAGCCCTGCCGGCTTCACGGAAGAGGTGGGAAGGAAAAGATGCGACGCGGGCGGAGGCACCTTTTATTGGGAGCGCACCAAATCGGAGGTAGCGCTTCTGTTGAAGTCTAACCCTGTTCATTCAGTTTTTACAACCGAGATAATTACGGCCGAACTCCGCTGCCAAGATGTTTCAGAGCAGCATTCGGGAGTGCCAGGATTCTGTATTGTCCAGTCTGGTATCCTGGGTGTGTTTCTTGGGAAGCAATTAGAAGAAACAGATGCAAGTATCGGGGTGAATTTACTGAGGGGTAAACAATGGGGTGAAGGGTATGCACTGTTCTTGTTAAGACGCTTACCTTTGGTTAATGATGAAATCCATCTATACCTAAGGCACACGAAAACCCACGTCGGCCCGCACATATCACCAGAGGAAAGCACCATGGGAAATCAGGGAAGAAGTAGACACAAGTACACAGTGCCTGATTCTACACGCACTCTGGGCGCAGTGACTTTCTCCTGTGATCCTCTAGGTAGTGAGATACCTTGCCTAAGGCTTGGTTTTAACTCTCCTGTTTTCTTCCTCTCTCCCTAAAAGGGCTTTTTGGGGGCAGTGAATTGCAAAGGCAGTTGAAGTGAAAGTACTCACTGTGGATAAAAGAAAATACTAAAATGCTTAGGTGACCTTGTCAAAGGTTTTGAAAATCATTTAAATGGAGCCTTTTGGCCTTGACCAACAGCCTTAGGGATTCAGTAATTTGGAAGGGAAGAGTTGACTTAAAATGTCTTTAACATGAAAGTAATCTAGTTTTGTTTTTGAAGGCTACTTACATTTCAAGTACTAAAAATGAAAGGGTAAAAGGGTGATCTTTTTGTTTTTTTAAAAATGTATTTAGATTTGTGCTTTAAAATTTTCTTCCTTTTTAAGGTCTAAAAAGGCTCTAAGATATTTGAATTAAGAATGCACCTCTTGACTGAGCCTGGGTGGCGTAGTGGTTGAGTGCAGGACTGTGGCCCACAGCTTGGCAGTTTCAAATCCAGCAGCAGCTCTCCAGGAGCAAGCCTGGGCCTCCCATTCCCACCAGAGGGCAGTGATACCCCCCCCCCCCAAAAAAAAAAAGAAAAGGAGAACTTTAAAAAAATAAAAGAATGCACCTGTTTCCTGATGTTGCATATTCATAAGGACCCTAGTATTAAATGGTACATTAATGGAAATCCACCTAAATATAGAAATCATCTGGTGAGTTTTTTTTCAAGACAAAGCCAAAGATATGTAATAATGCCATAAAATGATCGCTATTGCCTGAAATCTCTGTAGGAATAAGATTTTGTGTGTTTTGCTATGAGTGGTAGATACTTACTATGAATATAAATTCCACGTTTGACTTAAGAATAGTTTGCTTTATTTGTATTTCAGCATAATCTTTACATCTGACTTGAGGACACTGCTATAGTGATCTTCTATTTTAGCAGATGGGGAATTTGTTTTGGAAGTTGCTTTGACAAACATCTGTAGCTTGGGGGTTCTGCAAGAAACCTGGCAGCTGTTTGAGTTAGTTTTAGCTAGGCTGAACTATTTCTTGATCCACATTTCCATGTTTTACTGTGCTTATTCTTTAGCGTAATTTGTTAATTGCAGAAGAATACGATGTTAATAACCTGGTCTTGAAATATGGAAGTTTCCCTCTGGTTCTTACGTTTAAGAGAAGTTCGGTCCAATGAAAGATTCTATAACTGTTGCGCTCTGTTTGACAGCTATGATCTAGGCTACATGTGACTTTGATCACTTGAAATGTGATGTTTGTAACTGAGAACCGAATTCATTCAAATTAAATTTTAACTGGTCACATGTGACAGTGGCCGTTGTTTGGGAGTATTAGACAGTATATCATCTATGTGTTAGGACTCTACTTAATCATTAGCCATGGAAACCACAGGAACCCAAAGGCCAGGGACTGTTTTAGAGCTGAGGAAGTTCAAGTTGCTCTGTTCATTTTTAGAATGATTTATTTTATTTTTGCTGTAAACCTTGGCTCTGTTTTCTTAGTATCAAAGAATATGAAACGTAGTAATTTCACTGAGATTCATCTGGTGCTGTTTCCTGTGTCAAAAAACAGCCAAAAGGTTGAGCCCTGGTGGCGCAGTGGTTGTGTGCGGGACTGTGGCCCACGGGGTTGACTGTTCAAATCCAGCAGCAGCTCTCCAGGCGCAAGGCTGGGCTTCCTACCCCACCAGGGCAGTGATGCCAAAAAAAAAAAAAAAAGAACAACCAAAAAGTGGATTTATAAAGGTTATATTAAGAAAGGTCGTTATAATAGCTTTCAGATACTTGATATTCATAAACTAGATATTCTTTTGGGGGGGGGGCATCACTGCCCTCTGGTGGGAGTGGAAGGCCCAGCCTTGCTCCTGGAGAGCTGCTGCTGCATTTGAAATGCCAAGCCAGTGAGCCGCAGTCCCGCACACAACCACTACGCCACCAGGGCTCAGCCCAAATTAGATATTCTTTTTTTTTTTGGGTGGGGGGGGGCATCACTGCTCTTCGGTGGTGAGAGTAGGAGGCCCAGCCCCACTGCTAGAATTGAACCTCCGTCCCAGTGGACCGCAGTCCTGCGCACAACCACTACGCCACCGGGGCTCCGCCCTCAAACTAGATATTCTTTTTTTTTTTTTTTTTGGGGCATCACTGCTCTCCGGTGGTGGGAGTAGGAGGCCCAGCCCCACTGCTGGAATTGAACCTCTGTCCCAGTCAGCCGCAGTCCTGCGCACAACCACTACGCCACCAGGGCTCAGCCCAAACTAGATATTCTTAAGTATAATTTACTTGTATCCTTTTTTTGACGTGTGCAGTTTACTGAATTTTAGTGTCTCACATAGTTGTGCAACTATCATTACCTAATTTCAGAACATTCCCCACTCCTTATTCTGCCAATCATAATCCGTTTTATGTTTCAATGGATTTTTCTATTCTGGACAATTTCATATAGATGGAATCACTCAATGTGTACCCTGACTTTTTCATTTAGTACTTTGTTCCCAAGGTTTATCTGTATTGTAGCGTGTATCAGTACTTCATTCCTTTTTATTGCCAAATAATATTTTGTCATATGGATATATTACATTGTTTATCCATTCGTTAATTTATGGACATTTGAGTTGTTTACACTTTTGGTTGTGAACATTGCTATGAAAATTCATGTTTAGAGTTTGTGTAAACCATATGCTTTATGTGAACACCTGGTAGTGGAATTGCTGGGTCATGTGGTAACTTGATATTTAAGATGAGTAACTGCCGAACTTTTCCAAAGTGGCTGCGCCATTTAATAATTCCAGCAAAATCCCACCAATTCTCTTGGTACTTGCTATTTATTTATTTCTTAGAATAATATGTTGATGGTTTTTAAAGAATCGTTTCATAAAGCTGGAAATGCAGGATAGCTTATAAATCACCTTTGAATGGGATTTTTTGTATAGTAATAATTTAATTCTCCGTTGTGTTATGAAAGTTTTGGCAAAGGCATTCATTAATAGTAAGGTTGTTTAGTTTTTGCTGTAATGATTTGTGCAGGCCATGTAAAATATTTTCAGTGTGCAAAACTAAATAGTTCCAAGTGTTGCTGAGGATACAGACTTAAAAAATATGGGAACAGCAAAAGGAAAGAATCCTTGTGATGGATATATTGATATCTTTTTTTTTTTTTTTGGCATCACTGCTCTCCCGTGGTGGGAGTAGGAGGCCCAGCCCCACTGCTGGAATTGAACCTCCGTCCCAGTGGGCCGCAGTCCCGCGCACAACCACTACGCCACCAGGGCTCAGCCCTGGATATATTGATATCTTGCCTATCAGTTTTGATATTCTGGTTGCAGTAGTATTTTTTTTAATTAAAAAAAATTTTTGCAGTAGTCTATAGTTTTCAAGATGCTATAAATGAAGAAAACGCGGCAAAGGGTTCACAAGATGTTTTAATTTTTAGAATTTCATGTGAATCTGCAGTTACTTCAAAATGAAGTGCTCAATTAAAAAACAAAAATGAGGGGGTAAAGTAGACCACACGAGGAATATCAAGAACAGTTGATCCATTTGTTGGGATTCATTCAGCAAGGTGGAAAAACAAAAAATCTAAAATAATGAGCTTCTGTTCTTCCCTACCTTTGATAAAGAAGTTTATATTGCAGAATAGCTTCCAACTTTTAGTCTTCTCCCCTTCTCCACAGTGGGCTTGTGGAGAATACTGTTGTGAAGATATGGAGAAAGTTTGGATCTGACGATATCGATATAGCTGGACAGCAGCCTTAATTTTCTTTTTACCTCTGAATAAGTGGGAATGAGACCTGGGGACCCTCTTGGACAGTGGAGCTGGTCCTTTGTGTTTCTTCTTCCAAAGCTGCAACTCAATTCTTCCAAAGCTGGGAGTTGACAGCCTCGTTCTTCTCCTGAAAAGGACCTAGTAGTTTTGAACTGCTAACCTTGTGGGACTCAATGCATACCTACTATGCCACCAGAACTCCTGCCATATATCGGGGTAGCGCTAATTTATGAAGTATCTTTCCCCAACGAGTTGTGATACAGCACAGGAGTTCCCCCATGTTCCTATGGTTTCCATATTCCTGTGTTTAAGGGTTAACACCTTTAGTTAGGCAAATTATAAAGGGTAAACAATATCTGCATTAGTTAGTATATGAAAATGACTTTCTGGTAGTTTCAAAAGCTAAGAATCTAGATTAAAGTAAAACTGTGGGCACTATTTTTCCTTTTTGTTAACATGAGACTTATCATGTCTCCTGAATGTCTTCTTTTTCTCTCTCTCTAGATTCCAGAAACTTTTGACTACTGTCTAAATCCTTCTCTTAGATTTTTCCTCTTCATAAGTAAACTAAAGAATAGGATGCCTTCACCTCATCTTTTTTCACATCATCTTTTTTTGGGGGGGGCGGGCAATCACTGCCCTCTGGTAGGAGCTGGAGGCCCAGCCTTGCTCCTGGAGCGCTGCTGCTGGATTTGAACTGCCAAGCCAGTGGGCTGCAGTCCCATACTCAACCATTATGCCACTGGGGCTCAGCCCTTCACCTCATCTATTTGCTGCTCATTAGAGGGGGGCAAAACGAGCTATTTACTATTGTTATTGTGTTCTCCAGTGCAACAGTTTTCCAGCTTTTTTATTTTAATCCCTTCACACACACTCTTAATTATGGGGACCCCTAAAAAGTTTTGTGTTTTATCTCTTTCAATATTTACTATATAAGAAATTATAGCGGAGGACATTTTACAATCACAATACATAGGTACAAGTACTGGTGTATCATTCTTCAAATTGATGAGATCATCACACATCAGTCAGCTTCTGGAAGACCAACTATTAGTTGGTATTTTTTAGACCTCCTGAGAGGGTCTGGCAAGTTCCCAGGAATATACTTTGAGAACTGATACTCTGAAGACAAGTGGTTCTCAATCTTTGGGTTATGACTTTGCTGGGGGTTGAACTACCCTTTCACAGGGATCGCCCAATTCATAACAATAGCAAAATTAACAGTTATGAAGTAGCAACAAAAATAATTTTATGGTAGTGGTGGGGAATCACCATAACACGAGAAACTGTATAAAGGGTTGCAGCATTGGAAGGCTGCGAACCACAGTTCTGAGACCATTGCCTAAGGAGTGAGAGTTGTTTCATATAGTAGAGTATATGATATACTTGACTTATGCTTAAACAGCTCCTTTGGCTCTTCATGGAAAAACTGGGCATTTCAGGATAAACCTCTTCAGCTTCCTTCCACATCCATCCATCAGCTTGACTTTTGACCTTCCCTTGAGTTTGTTAAGATTTTGTAACATTAACCTTGATATCAAACTCATTTTATCCCTCTGACAAAAAAATTACTTTTTTTTTTAAGAAGGCATCTTAACAAAAATGAACATATTACTGATAACTAAAACCTAACTTTGGACTTTATTTTCTGACTTTGTGAATATTATTAATATCTTTACCTTTGATTTCTGCTCTTCCCCTTTCCAACTATAAATTTTTGTTGTCCCATCTTTTGGTTTTCTATTTTTAAGTGTTTTCCTATAATTATATCTGTTCTTTACTTATTGGTGGATTTTGTAAGTTGAAAGTAAACAAAATAAGTAAATTTTTTTTTGCAGTGGCATATAGTGTTATGATTGCAGTTCCTTTCTTCTATGTAAGTGTTTTCCCTTGAAATTTTAAACATTTGTCCATTTTTTCCTGCCTTTTGTCTTACTGTAATTAAAATTGTTTTAGATTGAGAGCTTACAGATATCATAACAATCCATAATTCAATTAGATCAAGCATAATTGTACAGTTGCTGCCACCATCATTTTCAAAAGATTTTCTTTCATCTCGAACTCTTTGTTATCAGCTCCCCTTTATCCTCTTCCTCACCCACCCCACCTCCTTAGGAACCCTTTTATATTATGAAGTATATTTATTTTACCATATTTTAAAACATCTGATTTACCCATTCACCTACAATTCTATTATTTGTTCCCCTTGAGTGGGGTTATGCAGTCATCATTGCTATTGATTCCCCACCCCTTCCTCATACCTTCAGGGAATTACTATTTCTGAAGTGTTTCTCTCTCTTGGATTTCATGCATTTAGATATAAGTTCTTTTTTGGGTGGGAGGAGGGGCGTTTGGGGCATCACTGCCCTCTAGTGGTCGTGGGAGCTACCCAGCCTTGCTGCTGCTGGATTTGAACCACCAAGCCAGTGGGCCGCAGTCCTGCACTCAACCACTATGCCACCGGGGCTTACAAAGACAGTGGATGGAAAAACCCTTCCAAGTTGCTTCTCTTCAAAGCAGGTGTACAATGTAATGGAAGCGTAGAGTGTCTTTTTTGTTATTATTTTGGACAGTACTTTGAAGGGCTTAATATTTTGATAATTTCTTATTTCCCCATAGCTTTTAGAAATTTTTCCTTTTTTTAAAATCCTTTTTTGAGGGCTCACACAACTCTTACCACAACTCTTACCACATCCATTCATTGTATGCAAAGCACATTTGTACATTTGTTGCCATCATCATTCTCAAAACATTCTACTTGAGCCCTTTGTGTGTGTGTGGGGGGGCATCACTGCCCTCTGGTGGTCATGGGAGCTACCCGTCCTTGCTCCTGGAGAGCTGCTGCTGGATTTGAACTCTACCACTACGCCACCGGGGCTCAGCCCTACTTTTTTTTGGGGGGGGAGCATCACTGCTCTCCGGTGGTGGGAGTAGGAGGCCCAGCCCCACTGCTGGAATCGGACCTCCGTCCCAGGGGGCCGCAGTCCTGCGCACAACCACTACGCCACCGGGGCTCAGCCCTACTTGAGCCCTTTGTATCAGCTCATTTTTCCCCTCCTTCCCCCATCCTTCTTCCTTTCTCACCCTTGGTAATGTATAAATTACTATTTTTTCGTGTCTTAGACTGTCCAGTGTTTCCCTTTACCCACTTTTATGTTGTCCATCCCCCAGGGAAGAGGTTAAATGTAGATCATTGTGGTCCATTTACCCTTTCTCCCCCCATCTTCCCCTTCCCTAACTTCTTGGTATCACTACTCTCATTTTTGGTCCTGAGGGGTTTATCTGCCCTGGATGCTCTGTGTTTCCTGCTTTTATCTGTGCCAGTGTACATCTTCTGGTCTAGTTGGATTTATAAGATAGAATTGGGACCATGATAGTTGGGGGCAAAGAAGCATTAACGAACAAGAGGAAATTTGTATGCTTGCTTCATTGGTACTATACTACACCCTCACTGACTTGTCCCTTCCTTGTGACCCTTCTGTGAGGGGCTGTCCGCTTGCCTACAGATGGACTTTGGGTCTGTACTCCACACGCCCTATTCACAATGATCGGATTTTTTGGGTTTTGATGCCCGATACTTGATCCTGTCGATACCTCATGATCACCTAGGCTGGTGTGATTTTTTCCATGTGAGCTTTGTTGTTTCTGAGCCAGATGGCCGCTTGTTTACCTTCAAGCTTTTAAGACCCCAGCTGCTACGTGTTTTGATAGCTGGACACTATCAGCTTTCTTCACCACATTTGCTTATGTACCTGCTTTGTCTTTAGTGATCCTGTTGGGAAGGTGAAAATCATGGAATGCCAGTTTAAAGAACAAAGTGTTCTTGCATTGAGGAGTACTGGAGTAGTGAGAGATCCAATGTCCATCTGCTACCTTAATACTAAACCTATATATATATATAGATCTATTTCCCCTTCATCAATAGTATATGTATACACACACGCACGCACACACACACATGCCTTGGTAAATGCTTTTTGCCTCCTAATGCTTTCCTCTTGTCCCACTATCATCTTCAGCCTTTACTTGGGGAAATTTTCTTTTATTAATGCCCCCCTCCACTCTCACCCCCACCCACCTGCTCCTCATGTACTATCTATTCGGTATTGTTTATACTTTTGATGGTTAACTGCTGGACTTAAGAGTTAGTCGCCCAATGTATAACCCTTTATGCCACCAGGGCTCCTTGGTACATGGCATGACAAACTTTAATTTAGGATCAAATATGGAGAACTACCTTCCTTCTACTTCCCTCCTTGCCAGAATATGAAAGGTTTTATTCTGTAATATTCACACTCATTCCACTTCTTTAATTCTTTCCATATCTTTTATTGTGAGTTGAGTCTACTCTCCCATCTTCCCATTCTTTCTCTTCCCAGCTGCTTGTCATACCAGCAAAGTCTTAGAAGCAGAGGAGACTGCCAATTTTTCTGGCAAAATTGGGCTACTCTGAAAAAGAAGGGAAGTGAACAATAAAAAGATTCTTTTTTTTGCTTTAAAATTTTTTGTTGGGCTGAGCCCCGGTGGCGTAGTGGTTGTGCACAGTACTGTGGCCCACTGGGATGGAGGTTCAATTCCAGCTCCACGGAGCAAAGGCTGGGTCTCCTACTCCCACAACCAGAGGGCAGTGATGCACCCCCCAAAAAAATTTTTTTTTTGGTTATAGCGAAAGGCCTGCATTAGTGACATGCTACTCCCACTAGAAAATAACCCAGACCTCTGTCAGTAACATGTCCAAGTTTACCAGCTAATTTGTATGTTTGCACTCGTGTGTGTGCACAAGTCCATGTGTCTTATAAATGCCATAAACCAAATCTACTGGGCCTCTGGTGACTGCTGCTGGTTAACTGCCTGGTTTTTTTTTGGGGGGGGGGGGGCATCACTGCCCTCTGGTGGTCGTGAGAGCTACCCAGCCTTGCTGCTGCTGGATTTGAACCACCAAGCCAGTGGGCCGCAGTCCTGCACTCAATCACTATGCCACCGGTGCCCAGTAGTGGTTCTTAAAAATGTGAGCACTCTAAAATTGAAGATGAGAAACATACCCTTTTTAGAGAGGTGGGTTAGGCAAATGCTTTTAGAAGATGAATTTAGGGAGAAAGTTGGAGAATTTAATGTTTTTTTTTTTTTTTTTTTTGTGGGGGGGCATCACTGCTCTCCAGTGGTGGGAGTAGGAGGCCCAGCCCCACTGCTGGAATTGAACCTCCATCCCAGTGGACCGCAGTCCCGCGCACAACCACTACGCCACCGGGGCTCAGCCCGAATTTAATGTTTTACACCTTCATTTTCCTTTGAAATGTGACCCTGCCTTTTGAGTGAAGGAGCTTGAGTGATTCAACTAGTGACCTTCCTGTGTAGTTCTTTCTGAACATGATTATAATATTTTGAAGTCACTTCTTTTTTTTGTATATTAATTTGCATGTCAAATTAAGGCACTTAAACTTTCTGAAAAATACTGTCTTATTTTTTCTAGATTTCAAATCTGAGGTGGTGCTGTGTATATGCTATGAAGAGTTCATTTGCTTATTTTTCCAATTAATATTTATTGAAAGTCTTCTGCATAATACATAGTCCTAGATGTTAGATGTACACGTGAAAAACATCAAAAATTGCAATTGCCTTTGTGTGGAGTAGGTAGTTTGGGAGGTGGGGGGGAGAGAGAAACAGGCAGACGAGAAACAAACACTTAGAATCACATATGTCAGTTTATTTAAGCTAACTAATCATGAAGAAATGGTAAGATAGTCCTGAATGTGGAATATGCCACCACGACAGGTGACTTAAAAGGAGAAACTGCCCGCCCCCCTTGCCTTCCTTGGTGCTCGGACTCTAGGTCCATCTCCAGGGGCTTTCCCCTGTGGGTTGCCTGACCCTGAGAGCTCTCAGTGCCTTGCCATGTTTCCACGGACCTTGGATCCACCCAACACTGCATCCACTGGTCTGGGATCGTCCTTCATCCCACTTCATTTTTCCACGTCATCAGTCAATAGACACATGAGTGTGAGAGGGCTCTGACTTTGGACTTAAGTACTTGAGTTGGACTGGAATTTCTTGATGTAAAGTTCTTTCTTGTACATTCATCTGTGTTCAAGTGCCACTGATTTTGTTATTCTAGATTTTTTTATCCTAATATATTCCCCAATACTTTAAGGTATGATATTCTATATAGCTCCTAAGTAAATTATTTGTACATAACTATAGAAGAAAACAGAATTTGAGTTTTTTTTTAATTACCCATATTTCATACCCAAGAAACTGAGTAACCTGTGAGGGTAGCATTGAGATATTTTTAGACACCATAGGGAATTAAAATTTTATTGCAAGGCACTGTTTCAGCAAAAGGAGAATATGAATCAGAAAATTTAAGTGCTTAAAGGGAACTTCCAAGATGACCTATACACCGCAAACCAAATTAGTACAGGAACATAGAGAAATCTAGAAGGGACAATTGTCTGTGAAAAAAGGTATTTGAAATGTCTCCTTTGATAATTTGAAAAAAAGGCATGCAAGACACATAATTCAAGGATTATTTGATACTAGTATTTAATTTAAAAATACTTGAAATTACTTTAGAGTGATTAGTCTTTATAAAGTTACAGTAAAGAAAGTAGTTCCTGCATGATGGAAATGGTTAAGCTCTTAACTAGTTCAAAAGTTGATGGTGTGAACTTACACAGAGGCACCTTGGAATGAGTTGACAGGCCAGCTTCTGAAAAAAATCACAACTTTGTAAACCTGTGGATTAGTTCTACTCAATACATGTGAATACCATGAATTAGAATCAACTATATGGTATTAGTAACTGCTGTCGCTGAATAGGAAAATTCTCTATTGGTATAATGAAAATAGTTCAGTAAGATTTGTAATGATACAGATGTGCTGGACACGTATGTATGTATGTATGTATGTATGTATTGTGATAAGAGTTGTATGATTCCCCCAATTAAAAAAAAAAGATTTGTAATGAATGAAAGGATGTAGGAGTTGGTGTAAGCTATAAAATAACAAGATATTGGACCTGAAATTTTTCATACATGTATTGTTTAGAAATAGGGAGGTAGCTTCCTAAAGAAATAGCTGAAGAAGTTAAAAAAACACCAGCTTTGGGCTGAGCCTGATGGCGTAAGTGGTTGAGTACGGGACTGTGGCCCGGGGGCTTGGTGGTTCAAACCCAGTGGCGGCTCTCAGGAGCAGAACTGGGTAGCGCCCATGACCACCAGAGGCAGTGATGTCCCAAAACAAAAACAAAATACCAGCCTTTACAAAACAAGAGTTGGAATATGAGCAGAGAAGGGGTGGGAAACCTGTGCTTTTCATTTTAATCCTTTGTATACAGTTTGACTTTTTATTTTTTTTATTATTTTTTTTTAGTTTGACTTTTTAAAACGATGTATGTACTATATTTGAAAAAATTAAAGAACTATGGTAAGCCAGCTTGTTTTATGTGTTCTGTCATGTAGTTCCAACTCTGGTTTCAATTTAGGTTTTACTGTCAAGGAAGTCTCAATTAGAAAGAAGGTAGCCAATTCCAATTCAGTATACTGTACTTATTTGAAAAGTTAAGGAGTTTTTACCCCATAGCTTAAATGCAGGGCTGCATTTAAGTAGCCTGTTTTCTGTTCTTAGTCTGGGACCCCACTTTGGTCTTGCCTGGTGTGGTGATCATGTGCTGATGTCCATTTCATGATTGCAAGTCTAGGGGTGGAGTCTAGCCTGTTAATCTGGAGATAGCCATTGAGTAGCCAAAGAGGACTCTGTATGGGCATGGTTTTCTCCTGAGACTTCTGGGAAATCTGTGGTATTTCCCTCATGGAGATGAGAGGCCATCTCCCCAGTTGTTGGGAGTCAGTCTCCGAGACGATGAACTATGGACAAGACAAGATGGCAGTGTCAGAGGAACTGGAGGAGTCGGAGGAGAAGCCACACGGCCTTATCCTGATGGAACCAGACCTGAAGCTGGAGAAGCCACGTGAAGATCCTTGCCAGCACTGAGTGGACTCTATCACCTGCTGTTGATGGACCCTGAGCCCTGGAAGCAAGGAGCCATGGGAGACCCCTGCCAGTGCCGGGATTCTGCACCCACTGGCCTGTGATTTCCTGAGTTGGAAGGAGATTTTAGAGACTGGTATTGGGCATATGGGCTAATATCAGACTTAAGACTGAACTGGACTGGGTAGGGATGCTTTCTTAATGTTCCATTCTTCTTGTATATAAACCTTACCCTTGTAGCCATATGCGTGTCTATGAATTTGTTTTTCTAGTCTACCCAGACTAACACACTTGGTTTCATGAATTTGAGGACCCACCGAAAAGAACACCTTAGTCAGTTTCCATTGTATTCTTGACCTGAAGTTCACTCAAATGTAAGGTGACTTCAGAATGTTTATGGGAAAATTCTAGTAGCTTTTAATTCCACAAACTTTTAGATTTTTCAGGGTTGTTTTTTTTTTTTTGCAGTTGATTTTTTCATTTATTTTAAAATTATAGTAGTTTTATTAACATGTCTTACACAATCCAAATATATCCATTCATAGAAAAACTTTAAAGCCCTCTTGTATGTGCCACTTTTCCCAAACGAGAAATTGTGGGGAAGAGCCAGAGAAAGATGACATTGGTCAAGTTAGCCCAAGAATAGATTTTCTTCCCTTTCTCTCTTAGCAGTGCTAGTCTTTTTCTGTAGATAGATGGGTCAGAAGTTTCTCTAGTGAAAGATGTCTAGTACTGCATTGTAGATTGAGCAGTAGTGAGTGACAGACTTACTGGAGACATGATTGTGGTGTCATGGCTGATTGGAGTCACTAGAGAAGAGGGAACTTCTCAAAAGCATATTAAAGGGCTGAATGTTTCATTGGGGAGACGAGTCCTATGTTGGAGTAGTGGCATCTAACTCATGGAAAATGTCTTTATTTTTTTCTTGGAAAATGCTTTTATTAAAGGCAGTTAATAAGCAAAAAAAAAAAAATGTGGCCACTGACTTATAGTGGCCATGTAGGACACAGTAGAGCTTTTCTTTGGGGTTTTTCAGGCTTTATATCTTTAAGGAAGTAGACAGACTCTCTTCTTCCTGCAGATTAAATGGTGGGTTTGCACTGCTGGTCAGTAGCTGACTGCCACCTGCTACTTTATTTATTTATTGGTTGTGCTGCTATATTTTGGACACTGTACTAGGTACTGGTAATAGTAAACAAGATGGGATAACCTCTCCCTTCAAATAATATAGACTGTTTACCAGTTAGGGATTAAATCAGGACAGGTAGGTAGGCAGATGAAGCACTGAAGATTAGAATGAAGGTGAACTGCTATGATAGCACACCAAGGAAACATTGAACCCGCCCTTGGTCGGAGGGCTTGAATCAATAAAGGAATCTTGAAGAAGAAAAGTCTAACTCCTGATCCCTGAGGATAGGAATGTTGAATGTTACATTCACCACGCATCCCTCAGGCTTAGCACAGGCACTCATTAAGTACTTATTGAAGGAAAAAGTATCTGACCTGAAAACAAACAAAACCACAAAATCGAACTCACTGCTTTTGGAGTTCGTGCTGACGCATAGAGAACTGTAAGATAGGGTAGAAGTGCCCCTGTAAGTTTTTGAGACTGACTTTACAGCAGAAAAAGTCCTTATTTTTCCTGACTGACCTGGAAGTTAGTTGAATTTCTTGCTATTTCTTCCACCATTTTTTTGAGTAATAGATACTAAGCCAAGTCTCTTAACCTGTTTTTTTCTTTTAACCTATTAAAAAAATTAGCCTTTATAGTAGTCCTAAGAGATTATCTTGGGGAGATTAAATAAACTGACAACTGGTATTCAGTAATTCCTTAGTTAGCTTGAGGGATAAACTGGGAAACAGGTGGGAAAGAATTAATCTCAGATTTCCCTAAGCCATACTATTTTTTGAGTTATGCACCCGGTTTCCAAGTTTGTGAATCAGGATCTTTATTGTGGAGCTGGTAGACTAAGAAATGAGTCTTGGTGGCCTCGTCGGGGACACGTTGAGCTGCTAACTGTAGGCCAGCAGTTCGAAATCCCCAGCAACTGCTTGAGAAAGAGAAGGCTGTGTACTCTAAAGATTGACAGTCTCAGAAAGCTGCAGGGACAGTCCTACTCGGTACTGTAAGGTTGCGATGAATTGGAATTGATGCAAATGAGTGACTATTTGAATATATTAAATATGCATGCTTGTAAAAGATCATAGAAATAAACTGAAATATGAAGTTGTTTTTTGAAATAGCCTCCATGTAGGTCTATAAGGGAATATTTAAAAAATCACTTTATTGGGAGCTCCTACAATTCTTATCACAATCCATACATCCATTGCAGGGCAGAGCTTTTGTAGTACGCATTTTTCCTGGTTAGGTTAGCATCTAGGAACTCACTCTGTTAGTGCACCCAGTGGCATTGCCTGGAAATGCCACAGAGGATTGAAGAGATGGGGAATTTATCTGGATTATCTTGGAACTCAGGTTCAGCTAATTTTTATGAACGATTTGGGAATAAGATGGTTCACTGTGAAATTTATACCTCTGGCTTTGGCTGACCAGATTAAGGAACATCAAGGAGAAACATGCTGTGTTTTGAAAGAACAGTGCCAAAGTGACCCAGACTGTTTTCCCAAAGTCATTATTGGTGATGAGACATGGTGTTATTCTTTTTTTTTTTTGGGGGGGGGGGAATCACTGCCCTCTGGTGGTTGTGGGAGCTACCCAGCGCTGCTCCTGAGAGCCTGGTGCTATTCTTAAGACCCCCAAAGTGAACATTAATCAAGCCTCTGGAAAATGCCATCGTCACCTTGCACAAAAAAAAAGTTTGTCAAGTGAAATCACAGATCAAGATGTTGCTCATTTAGGCTGAGCCCCAGTGGCGTAGTGGTTGTGCGCGGGACTGTGGCCCACTGTGATGGAGGTTCAGTTCCAGCAGTGGCTTCACAGGAGCAAAGGCTGGGCCTCCTACTCCCACCACCATAGGCCAGTGATGCCAAAAAAAAAAAAGATGTTGCTCATTTTTTTTTTCTTTAATGTGAGGGGGATAGTGCATTTCGAGTTCTTTACTCCAGGCCATACTGTTAATCAAGTTTTCTATTTAGAGGTCCTGAAAAGAAGGTGTAACAGGGTGCAATAAAAAAAGCCTCATTTGTGGCAGGTGGGGGACTGGTATTGCCACCACGACATTGTACCTGATCATGCAGTTTTGGCAAAAAACAGCATGCCTCTCTTTGCCACTTGCACCTTTCTCATCTGACTCATTCTTTGTGACTTCTTTTTGTTTCCTCGAATGAAGAGGGACATGAAAGGACTGATTTGATGAAGTAGGAGAGATGCAGGAAAAGCAAGAATGGAGTCGCAGATTTCACAGATGTATTAAGGGTAAAGGAGAGGAGAGTACTTTTAAAGTGATAAAGATTGTTTTATAAAAAAAATGTAAATACATAGGTTTGTAAATTCTGGTTTTGGGGGGCAGTTATCCCCTCATTACATGTTTTTGTAAGCTGTGTTCAGTAGCACAACATTTTCTGCAGTATTTTTCCTAAATAGGAAACAAAGTTTCATGGCGGCACACTATTAAATTGGCCATCACAAAAAAGGAGGTTCAATTGAAACTGCTTCTATGAAAAAATTTATTGTGACCAGAGAAGCTTCCCAGGAGATGCAACTGGGTGCACTAACTCAGAATGAGTTGCTTGATGCTTGCCTGGGAGTGGTGGTAGTGCTGTGGACATACTATGAAAACTCTCCCCAGCGGAGTTTTATTGTTTGTTTTGTACCCCACCCCTCCCTCCATATATGAAATGCTCTTGTATTTCTCTGTTCTGTAATAGTTGATGTATAGAAAAAGGGCACAGGTCTAATTACACAGAGAAGTTACATTGTCCAAGACAAGCTGTTAGATGAGAAATATTTGTGTGAAATACATATATGAGAGTGGGAAAATTAGGAGATTATTGTTTATTGGAAAGGAGAGAACATGAGGAGTTAGCAGTTTTGAAATGTATTTCTGTATTCGTTTTCCATTAATTTGTTTACTGTTAGAATCAGAGAAAGGACATAGTCAATTCTGAAATTAAAAAATAATTTGATTTGGCTTTTAACCAATAATAATTATAGTGAGTAAGGAAATGATCAGTGATGATAATGCAGCAAACTGTGTAGAGGTGGAGGGAGTCTTAGGGGATAGACTATACCATGGTGTTTAGTTAGGTGGGAGTTGTGGGTAGTATGTTGTTTGCCCTTTTCTTATTTTATTTCCTGTAAGGTTTCTTTGGGTGGAAATATTTTATGAGGATAATCGTATTACAAATGATTCATGTTAATGAAGTTTTGTTTTTTAGATGGGAAATTTTAAGTAGGTCAACACATGTAAACAAAAAACCCAAAGTGATCATGACTACCTTTGTCTTGAACTCGTGCAATTAAACAGAGTATAAATCGAAATAGGTGCTTCTTGCTCTGTTCTGTTCCATGAGGCAGTGGAGAAACTTCCCAGTATTCAAATATGCTCATATAATCAGAAATGTAGCTCTAAATATAAATTCAGTCTATAGGGTATAAGATGCCTTTCACCATCTTTGTGAAAAATTTGATGTTACCAATCCAACCTAGCCTCCAAAGTCCAACCACACTTTAGGGGAAAAACAGTGATAACACTTGCTGTAACAGAAATTCTATAAAAAATTTAAGTTTGGTCAGTCTTTTAACCATTGCCAATCATTAAGACAGTCTCAACAGTCATTCATGATCTGATTTCTGGTGTATGAGATCAATTTAAATATGGTACAAGTTAAAAAAAAGTCACAAGACATTCCTATTTTATAAGAAATCAGGGCTGAGCCCTGGTGGCATAGTGGTTGTGCGCGGGACTGCGGCCCAATGGGATGGAGGTTCAATTCCAGCAGTGGGGCTGGGCCCATTACTCCCACCACCGAGAGCAGTGATGCCCCCGCCCCCCCCAAAAAAAATTAATAAATCAGGCAGTGGCCAACTACTCATTAGTAGCCTTCTTGAGATAAGCTATCAAGTCTGCTCTTTCTCCCTTCTTAATGCCGGCAAAAGATCATTTTGTTCTGGGGTTGTACTTCTTGGGATTCTCCAAAGGCTCCATCAGTGTGTCCTCTCCCCAAGTGATGATACCTTGTGTTCTTATTGGCGTTCGTGTAAGTGAATCCAGGGGCTTGGCCAGTGTTCCTCCCAAACAAACCATGGAGATTTGGCCCAGTCTTGTGTTAGCCCCCCTTCCCACTTTGTGGCACTGGGCACGCTTCCCATGGTGAATTCCGCTGAGGCTCCGGACCTGGTGCTCACCACGCTGCTCTCCTTGGGAGCCACATGACCGCAACCATCGAGAGGCCGATGCCCCGCTCTTTTTAAGTTTGTTAATGAAATTTTATATGTGATATATGTTCTTTATTTTTGTTTTGTTTTTTTGGTTCTTTGTTTTTATGTGGGTAAAATTTTGGTGTACATTTGACTTACGATTGTCGGAGGAACCATCCTCCGACATTAATATCACGGGTTCACTAGGCGCAGTTGCATGGCAATAATTAATTACTATTGTAAAGCCATAGCATGAGAAAGAGAGAAATAAAAATCAGACACATATCATGGTAGCATGCTCACCTTATCCCTGCTTGGATGGTCCGCATGAAGTGTGAGAGAGGGACCTTTACTATTAACCAAGCCTTTTTTATATCTTTTCTCAGGATGTGTAAGCCCCAGAACTATAGGAAAGGACCTATGTTCAAAGACAGAGGTTTGCTGTAGGTAATAAAATGGTGGGAGATAGAATCTAGGGACATATATGGCGATAGGAGAGGAATGTTATTGGGGTCTACATCTGATAGCTGGGTGGACCCAAATTCCTGATGGCAGCAGCCTACCCTGGCTGCCCTTGGGCTGCAAACGTGTTTAACCAAAACCCTCAGGGAAAGTGGCTCATGCTCCTGACAGCAGGGAGTCAGCTCATTGTAGGAGAGATGAAGGTCTCTGGATATTTGAAACCTCTAGGAGGATATTTATATGCTTCTGGCCTCCCACCTGATGCTGGCAAGTGGTTACTAATAAATATTTGTATAATATCATAGAGTAGATGTCATTGTGGAAAAGTCCTATCTTTCCCTGACATGATGTGAATTAGAATATATTTTTTGCGTATAGCAGGACAGATTGTTTGCATATAGTCATTATTAGGAAAAAGTAGACTCTTTGAACGTTATAAATTTCATGTGACCTTTTTTGTGCTATACCCTGTGCAGAATAGTATACAGCTGTGAAGAAGGGTAAGGCAGACACATACTTTGTTGTAGGTGAAACCTTGGCAGTGGTTTGTAGTAAACTGTAGTCAGTCTAAGTAGATAGATTGCAGGACAGTGTGCAACCTTTTCTCCAGGCATTTGACTGGACACGAGGAAAGAAATGATGAATGGTAGGAAAGAGCTCAAGGGCTCAAGTGAATTTTAGTTGTTGATCTGAGATCCTTGGCAGTTTTAAGAATAGTTGGATTTTATGGAAATGTGCCAGTAGCAAGAAGACATGAAGACCGGCTCTAGTTGGCTTTTGTGTATCTTTGGTAATTTAATCTCACATTTTAGTTTTCTGTCTGTAAAAATATCCCCATAGCATTGCTCTTTTTTTTTTTAGGCATCACTGCCCTCAGGTGGTGGGACTAGGAGGTTCAGCCTTTGCTCCATGGAGCTGGAATTGAACCTCCATCCCAGTGGGCCGCAGTCCCGCGCACAACCACTATGCCACCGGGGCTCAGCCCAGCATTGCTCTTGAATATTAAATTATCTCTGTATATTTAGTCCCAAGCATAGTGAATGGCTCATGATTGAGACACAAAGATTGATTTATGAATGAATGGACTGTTTAATATAGGATTTGAGTAAACCTTTATATAGCGTTATAGTGAACCTTTTTTACACTTTTATTGGTATCTAACCCACATAAGATACAAAATAGTTCAATTATTTAATTATATCAAGAAGAATTATACAATCATTACCATAAGTTTAAAACACTCCCCCCTCTCCCCCATGGTTGAATCTCCTTTAAAACAAGTTGCATAATCACCATCAGTTCTTTTTTAAAGAACCTCCTTGAGGGTAGAAAGAGAGAACCGATTGAGGGCCTTGCTGTTTTTCCCTGCTCCTCCACCAAACACTATGTCTTTTTCCAGGGACCAGTTTCTCTGATAACACGTCAAATATGTCCAATGTCTGAAGTCTTGCCAATCTGGCCATCGTGCTTCTAACAGATCACTTTACCCTTTTAGCAGTCTAAGGTCCTTTCAGTATTCTTCCATACCATAATTTAAATGCACCAATTATTTGTCCTTTTCCAAAAATGTCCAACTTTCACATGTATCTGAGACAATTGAAAATACCATGGCTTGTGTCAGATGTACATCAGTCTTCAAAGTACATTCTTGCTTTTGCTTACTCTATAGAGAGAGGTACATCAAATGTACCCAAACACATCCATTCTTCCACCATTGAGCATTTGGGCTGTTGCCCTCTTCTTTTTGTGAATAACTTTGTGATAAACACTGTATGCATATTTGTTCAGACTGTGCTCTGTAATTCTGTAGGATATGTATCAAATAGTGCTGTTGCAATTGGATATTTCAATTTCCAATTGTTTGAGGAAGTGCCACATTGCTTTCTGTAGTGATTGTTTATACTGACTTAAAATCCCACCAGCGTTTGCCATTCTACTTTTTTGAACTTTGCCTGATAGTAATTTTCATGCTTAGATTTGAGTGGGATTAGCTGGTGGCAGTGTCTGAGGAAAGAGAATCACATTGAGCGTCCTTGCTGAGATAATTATTGTGGTTCCTTCCCCATGTTTTTTTAAACTTCTGATAGGATGAGATATGTGATAATAGTTATCCAGTTATGCAGTGAGCCACAATCAATTTTAGGAACTTTTCATCCTTGTAACCATTATTGTTAGTTCCTCATTACTGTCCCCCAGCATGCCTTGCTAACTTGAAGGAGCAATTACCGTGTTTTTTCGACCATAAGATGCACCTGACCATAAGACGCACCCAGATTTTGAGCAGGAAAACAAGAAAAAAAATACTCTGAACCAAATAGTACCAGCATACTAAAATATTTATTAAAGTAATGCAAAATACAGTAATATTTAACACTGTAAACTCAACAGTGGTGTTAAGAACCATCATCACTTTCATTAACAAAGGAGGGGAGGCCTGTACTGTGCAGACTGTGACCTGACTGACATGGAAACTCCAGGAGGTGGGACTTCCTCTGAACACACAGCAATCCACAGCATGCAATGTAGTGTACAGTCAGTGGGCCCATGGGATCACAAACAAATGTTCTGGTTTTGTGGTACCATACATTCAGACCATAAGTCGCACCCTTGTTTTCCCCACCCCCCGTTTTTTTTTTTTTTTTGAAAAATATGTGTTTTATGATACGACAAATGCGGTCATCTAGTCACTATCTGGATCGATTACCCTGTTACGGATTTCATGTAAAGAAGACCATCCATACCAACAAAAACTTCCAACAATGATAACAAAATTTAAAACTTCAATCCTTTCTCTTACTAATGTTATCTTTCAATCATCATATGCTGCATTTCTCCTTTCCTTCTGCTCCTGGTTACTAATAAACTTTGACCTTTGAAGCCTTTTTTTTTTTTGGTCATAGAAATACCTAATAGCTAAAACCTTTTTTGAAGACTTTCTTTTTTGTCATAGAAATAATACCTAACAGCTAAAACTTTTTTTGAAGATTTCTTTTTGGTGTCATATAAACTTTGATCTTCATTCATTTGCCTTTTCTTGTGTTTTTATATAAGCGAGGTTGTGCAATGTTTGTCCTTTTGTGATTGACCAATTTACTCAGCATAATATCTTCACGTTCCATCCATATTGCAGCATATAACGAGATTACTTTTCTCCTACAGGCTGAGTGTGTAAGATACTTCCTTTATTGTTTCATATGTTGAGGTGCTAAGTTGTTTCCACCTTTTCGCTACTGTGAATAGGACTACCTTGAAAAGAGATAGACAAGTCTCTTGAGTCTCCCCTGTCAAAGTCTTCTGAGTGTCTTTTTCTAGAAACTGAAATTCTGGGTCCAAAGGTAGTTCTGATTTTCAGGGTATTTTTGTTGAGAAACTACCACTCTGTTACCACCATTTTGCAATCCTACCAGCAATGGATAAGGATTCCATTTTCCTCACATCAACATTTACTATTTTTAGGATTTTTTTTTCTTATTACCTCTTACCTATTCTCTAAGCAAACTTGCTCTATTGAGCTCTAAGGCTCTAAATCCATGGTCCTCAATCTTCCTAATACTGCGACCCTTTAAAGCAGTTCCTCATGTTGTGACCCCCAACCATAATTTTTTTTTTAATTGGCATCACTGCCCTCTGGTAGGAGTAGGAGGCCCAGCCTTGCTTCCGGAGAGCTGCTGCTAGATTTGAACCTCCAACTCAGTGGGCTGTAGTCCCGCACTCATCCTCACACCACCGGAGCTCAGCCCCATAAAATTGTTTTCATTACTACTTCCTAACTGTAATTTTGCTGCTGTTATGAATCAAATGTAAATATCTGATATGCAGGATATCTTTTCATTGTTATAAATTGAACATAATTGAAGCATAGTGATTTATCACAAAACAGTATAATTATATATTGTGAAATATTTATTTCTAATTACAAAGAAGTGAAGTTTTGTCCTGAAGCATGGTGTAGCATGGGTAGCAGTCTTCATGCCATGTACTCATATGTGGGTGTATGTGCATATGTGCATGTGGGCGGGCCCACCTGGAGACGGTTAGAGGAGCGTGTCTCTGTTCCTAAAGCCATTGGAAATATGTGTTTTCCAATGGTCTTAGGTGACCCCTGTGAAAGTATCATTAGACCTCCAAAGGGGTTGCGACCCACAGGTTGAGAACTGCTGCTCTAAATCTTATAGAAGCAGCCTGCCTGACCTCTCTCCCACTGAGCAGCAGGAGAGTTCAGACCACCAACCTTTTAGTTCGCAGCCCAGTAATTAGCTGCTGTACCACCAAGATCCTCTCACT
The DNA here is from genome assembly GCA_004026705.1 of Nesogale talazaci. Classification (NCBI taxonomy): domain Eukaryota; kingdom Metazoa; phylum Chordata; class Mammalia; order Afrosoricida; family Tenrecidae; genus Nesogale; species Nesogale talazaci. The sequence continues at coordinate 26,122 of PVJH01026922.1, forward strand.
GTCCTCATTCAAACTCACTGCCATCGAGTTGATCCAGAATCTTAGCAACCCTGTAGGACAGGTTGTAAATCTTCGAGGGAGCAGAAAGCCTTGGCTTTCTCCCTTGGTGTGCCTCCAGTGGTTTAGAAGTGCTGACCTTGGGATTTGCAGCTGAACTGCAGCCCACTCTGCCATCCTCGTAGGATACTGATTTGTATCTCTCTGATCGTTAATGATGTAGTATACCTTTCATGTGTTTGGTTGTTACTTGGATATCTTTGGTAAATATCTATTCATAGTCTCTGCTTGGTTTATGATTGGATTACTATTTTTTAATCAAACTTTGTATACATATTTTGGATATTAGATACTTATGGAGTATGTGAATACAGATATGTTTTTTCAGTTGGTAGCTTATCTTTTTCCGTGTAATCTTTTGATTAACAAGCTTTTAACTTTTTATGAGGTCCCATTTATTTTGTCTTTTGGTGTTTACGCTGTCCCATAGAGTCTTGCCTATGTTCTTTACACTACTTTGTCATCACGTCTTTCTCTTATGGATTCAATGGGTGGTTTGATTTGCCAACTTTTCAGTTAGTAGTGGAGTGCTTAGTCATTGTGCCGCCAGGACTCCTTAAAGTTGTAGAAATAAGAATACCAGGCAGTAACTTGAATCTATAGGAACAGATGTAGAGAATTACAGATGTAATAAATAGTAAGGCAGATATAAAGTGAAGTCAGCCTTGCCATTGGTATATATAGGAATGGTTTTTCTGCTATCTATAATTATGGACATAGAGCACATATACAGGCCTTAATGGCCCTGTGGGTTAGGAGTTGAGTTGTTGACCATAAGGTGGGTGGTTCAAACTCACCAGCCACGCCACAGGAGAACGATGAGGGTCTGTGCTTCAATAAATAATTACAGTCTCAGAAAACCTATATAAGGTTGCTGTGATTTCGGCATAGGTTTAGTTTGGGTGTAAGGGAGCATACAGGGTGCAAAGGTCTGGTTTTGAAGGAATGAGTTACTGGGCTTGGGGCTTTAGGACTAGAGCCTTAAAGGGACATCCAGAGCAACTAGCACCACACAGTCTACAAAGGTAAGATTCACCCTACTCTGGTGATGTCTTCAAAGATTGTGAGCACTCATCTAAAATGCAAAAATTCAAGGAAACAATTGGTTCATAGAACTAATGGACTACACAAGCCACAGTCTTCACCACTTGATAAGACCAGAAGAATCTCTGATGCCTAGCTAGCTACTACTCTAGACCCCTGAGCAGGGTCACAGCGAAAGATCCTGGCAGAATGGGAGGGAAAAGAAACAATGACAAAAAGAGCAATCAGAATTGCTCCCTAGTGGAACTTCCAAGAAAGACCTACTGCAAACACCCTTGAAATATGAAACTGAACTTACCCCATAGATCAAGTTTCCACAGCAATAGATAAGCATATCAAATGAACAGTCACACCATGGAGGAGCAATCAGCCACCTAAGCTCAGGAACAAAGGGCTAAGGAAGGAAGAAAAATGGAAATGAGATCACGGAAGAAGGATAATACTTCACAGGGGGTATTATAATCAATGACATGAAACAAATGTGTATGATTATCGAATAGAAAAATGATTTGCTCTGTAAATCTTCACTCACCTCCCCCCCCCCCATCTAAAGTAAAACGTGTGTGTGCACACAAAATAGTTATATGGAAGCAAATTGATTTTAGCCACTCAAAAGGTTAAATAAGAACCTTGGTGTTGGGGATGAGGGATGACAGTGAATTTGTGTTAATGGGGCAGGAACAATTAAGGACCAGAAGGTGAGAAATGGCTGCAAAAGTCAAAGATGTAATCAGTGTTAATGAATTGTATATGTAGAAACTGTTTGATCAGTGTATCTAATTAGGAGATTATATTTTCATTTATTGTTATTTATCAAGTATGTATAGAGTTGTACTGTGTAGCCGCTTTTAGAGAGCCAGAATGACAGGGATCAGGGTTATTTGCTGGCAGGAGTGTGTGTTTTTTCCTGGCGATATTTTCACTTAGCCCTGTGTGTGCAAGTAGCCAGGGGCAGGCTGATCCCAGTGAAGAAAACTCAGGACTGAAGTACTTCTAGCCTGTAAAGGTGGCCCCTTGCCCAAAGCAAACAAGGACACAGAGTCCTGTTGTATTAACACACTGTTGTGCACTCAGTACCCTTTGTTTCTTCAAGTCTTGTGTTACAACACATCAAGACACAGGAGGGAGTGGGGGTGGGCAGAAAGACACAGGATGGTAGGCAATTTGATTTGCCCCAGTGCCTCTGGACACCATCCAACAGTCTCATGTTGAAAAGTCCTTTCCATTAATACTGTCTCCATCGCAGGGGCTCACACCCTTCCTAATGGCTGTCCTCCTTGTGTTCTCCCCAGTTGGAGGTGCAACTCAAGCTTATAACCTGGTAGCTGTTGCCCCTGCTGTGTTTTCCCATAAAGATCACTGCCAGAGAGTGAGACACCCATTAGGCAGAAGTTGTAGGACTCCTGGCCTGATCCCCTGCAACTCTTCACTTTCAGTTTTGAGAATGAAGAAACAGAAAAGAAAAGGCAGAAACTCTTTACTGAGGACTGATGGTAAGCCATGAACCATTAGCCCAGTCACTCAGGAAATGAAAAGCAGACTCCATTGTACCTTTCTTTAAAAAACAAACAAACAAACAAACAAACCCAAAACAACAGCTTACTGTCATCAAGTGAATGCCGACTCCTAGTGACCGTCTTGAGACGTCGTAGAACTGCCCCTGTGGGCTTCTGAGCCGGGAGTCTCTACAGGAGTGGACAGCCCCTTTTTGCTTCCATGGAACAGCTCCTGACCCTTCCACTAGCAGTTAGTTCCTTGCATAACCATTATGCCACCAAGGCGTGCCCCCCCCCCTTCTCTGTAGAGAGTAAATTTTGACTTACAGTGACCCCTTGGAACAAAATAGCCCCACCAGAGGTGCTGTGAAAGAAAGACTCAATATACTTTCAAAAGATCACAGCTTTGAATAACTAATAGATTAATTCTAGGGCTAATCCAAGAACATTTCTTATATCACATGGTCCTGCTTGATGCTTTCCTAAAGAGATCACGGAAGACACGGGTGTTACATCAAAGTGTGGTGGAGAAAGCAGATGGTGCTCAGCTATCTGTTGAAATTGTGTCTGGGATTGTAAAGACTTTTATTCAAAAGC
>PVJH01026923.1:0-30576 GCA_004026705.1 Nesogale talazaci
AAACTGTTATTGGCAAATGGTCAAATATAATTATAAAAATAAAATTAGATTTTTATCTTCGTTGATTTGATTTATGTTAAATTTGTGTCTTATAGCAAAAGGAAGCAAACAAAAGAGCAGAAATTATATTATAGAGTCAGTTGGAATCTAATCAACGAAAAGTTTTAGCTTATGTGGGGACAATTAGAAGTTCTTACACTCTTCAAAAATGAAAATAGAATGAACAGCTAATCTTAATATAATCTAATTTTTAAATAAAATAACCATAATCACTTTATCAGGGACTTTTCCTAAGGTGGTCCCAGAGAAACTGAGAGCATAATTTCAAGTCCAATGAAAATCTGGTGCTTTGATGAATTCTCACCTGCAATTAATTAAGTGAATTTGTTTCTCTTTCCCTCTCCCTTCACTTAAAAAAAAACTGAAAATATTATACTATGCTAACCTGTACATATATGAATGTAATGAGAGGGTTTTTAGATCAATATGAGAATCACATTAATTCAAATACATTTATGCAATCCAATTTCCTTATTTAAGTCTTTTAAAAAATCTAAGTTTTACAACCAGTTTTTTCCACACATCTTAAACCTAGGTTAAAGTTGCTGAACTTTATGGAATCAGATGTAATACATTCTCCCCAATACCCTTCTATCTCAAATTAAGGTAACTTTAATATGAGATTAACTTTATGAATGCATTTTGAAGTTCATAGACCATTTCATTAAAATTTCTTTCTTAAAGCAGGCATATATGTATATATGAGAAAATTCTGTTTATTTGATTTTAAGATACCTGAATTATACTATGTTGTACTGCAACTTTTATACCCTTGACAATAAAAAAGGCTTTCTAGCAATCTGATATATAGATAATTATATCTTGTCCTGTTATCATGTGTCATTGAGCCAATTCTGACTAGTAGCAGCAGAATTAAGCACTGTCTGTTTCTGGATCATCTTCGTATTTAGTGTTAAGTTTGAGCCCATTGTTGCAGCCACTCTGCTGGCCCATATCACTGAGGGTCTTCCTTTTTCTCTGACCCTTCCCTTTTTCTAAACATGCTATCCTGGTCCAGGTATTCATCTCTCCTGATAATGTATCCATGTCAAAGCCTATCTAATAGATGATAAGAAGAAGCCTGAGGGGCATAGTTAGCTATGTATTGGGCTGCCAGCCTCAAGGTCGGCAGTTTGAATCCACCACTTATTCTTTTCTTTTTGGTCGTCCACTGTACTTTCAATTTTCTTAAATGTCACCATAACTTAAATGCATCATTACCCCTCATGTTTCTTTTCACTCATCTTCCACATGCAAATGAAGTGAGTGCAAATGCCATTCTCAAAGTGACATCTTTGCCTTCCCAAACTCTGAAAGCTGATCTAGCCAGTATAATACATGACCCCATCTCTCCCCTGTGACTCCTGTGAGCACTGATTGCAGACACAAGCAAGATGGGCTTCTTGACAATTTCAATCTTTGCTCCGTGTATCATGAGTTATCTATTGATCCACTTGTGAGAATTTGTTTTCCTTACATTGAGTTTTAATCCATATTGAAGGACATAATCCTCCATCCTCAAAAGCAAGTGTGTCCAATCTTCCTGACTTTCAGCAGACAAAGTTGCATTTCCAGTTGGTAATAATCCTCCCTCCAATATCGATGCCTGTGTTAGTCCAGGTAGACTAGAGGAACAAATTTCATAGACACACATATGGATATAAGGGAATGGTTTATGTACATAAGGAATTGAACACTGAGAAAGCATCCCAACCCAGTCCAGTTCAAAGTCATAACTCTGATATTAGCCTGTATGCCTGATACCAGTCTATAATGTCTCCTTCCGACTCATGAAGTCTCAGGTCAGTGGGTGCAGAATCCCAACACCGCCAGAGGTCTCCCCAGGGCTCCTCACTTCCAGAGATCAGGGTCCATCAACAGCATCCAGGGCTGGCAGAAGCAACTCATCACTGGCAGAGCTGCCCACATGGCCTCTCCAGCTTCAGAGGTCTGGCTTCATCAGGGCAAAGCTGTGTGGCTTCTCCTCCAGCTCCTTCAACTTCTCGGATGCTGTCATCTTGTCTTGTCCATGATTCATTATCTCTGAGACTAGCTCCCAACAACTGGAGAAGATAGCTTTTCATCTTCACAAAGGAAATATCGCAAGATTTTCCAGATGTATCAGGAGTAAGCCATGCCCACACAGAGGCTTCATTAGCTACTCAATGGCTATCTCCATATTAACAGGCTAGACTCCACCCCTACATCTCAATCATGAAATTAGCATAAGCATGTGACTGTCACAATGTCGTTATTCTTCATATAATATGCTTTGCTTGCACATATCATTTTTAATAGAATCATTTTTTTAATAGAATCATTTTATTAGGGGACTCATACATGGTTTCTCAAGCCCAATCGAGAAGGACAGAGTGGAAAAGAGAGGTATAACTGATATTAAAAAGGTGAAGTTTGACCTTCAGAGTGAAAAGAGGGGTATAGCTATTACTACTAAGGTGACGTTTGACCATCATTTTTTTGGAACCATATTTAGGTTGATCTCAATCTTAACCCTCAGAAACTTCTATGTTTGCCTACCTTGCAATACAAACCACTTGCAGAAATTCAAATGATTAGATTAATGAAGTAATTCTAATACTAATTTAAATGATGCGGCAGTCACATGCTTATGTCAAATTCGTGATTGAGATGTAGAGGCGTAGTTTAGCCTGTTAATCTGGAGATAACAATTGAGTAGCCAATGAATCCTCTGTGTGGGCATGGGCTTTCTCCTGAGACTTCTGGGAAATCTCATGGTATTTCCCTTGTGGAGTTGAGAAGCCATCTCCACAGTTGTTGGGAGTCAGTCTCCGTGACAACAAATTAAGCAGAAGACAAGATGGCAGTGTCCAATGAGCTGAAGTAGCCGGAGGAGAAGCCACAAGTCCTTTCCCTGATGGAACCAGTCCTCTGAATCTGAAGAAGCCGTGTGGAGATCCCTGCCAGCACTGAGTTGCTTCTACCACCACTGGATGCTGTTGATGGACCCTGAGCCCTGGAAGCAAGGAGCCATGGGGAGACCCCTGCCAGCATTGGCACTCTTTACCCACTGGCCTGTGACTTCATAAGTCAGAAGGAGACTTTATAGACTGGTATCAGGTATATGGGCTAATATCGGATTTATGACTTTGAACTGGACTGGGTTGAGATGCTATCTCAATGTCCCATTCCTCTTGTATATAAACCTTACCCTTAAATCCATATGCATGTCTATGAATTTTTTTTCTGTAGTCTACCTGGACTAACACAAATGACATTTTCAAATACAGCAAATCTGCAATGTATTGTAGTATAAAGTTTATTTCAAAACGTTGGGCAGCATAAACCATGGCTTCAAAGAAAAAAACTAAAATTTTTGATTTCCCCTAACTTTAATTATATTTTCTTATTTTTCTGCTCTATTTTTCTCTTTTACACACAAAAAACATATGTACAGACTTTGTGTGCTTATTTGTTAAAAGATCACAAGGTTGTACACCAAAAAAATAGCAACCAGTTTTTCAAAGTTATATATTTATTTGTTCTTTTTACAAAGCACCTTAACACTTCAAAGTATTTTATATTATGCTTAACACATTTGTCAAATCTGTGATACCATTCTCGGAAATATTTTTCCACACTCAACTGTTTGGTTGACTTATAGCACCTCCCTCATTTTTTTCTTCTCCTCTTCTAACTTGTCAAATTGCTGTCCTTTAATATCCTGCTTCATTCACAACAACAAAAAGAAGTCACACAGAATGAAGTCCAATAAGTGTGAGTAAGGTGGGTAAGATAAGAGAAGCATGCTATTTTTGGCCCCAAACTAGTGAATTAAATTGGTTGCATGAACAGGTACATTGTCATGGTGGCAAAATCAGTCCCTCATCTGCCACAAATGGCACATTATTATACAATCTTTTCAGAAATTCTAAATAAAAAGCTTGATTAACAGTATGCCTTGGTGGAATGAACCCCCAAATGCAGTACACATCAACATTTTTGTCTGTAAGATGATGGATATTCAGGATGAACTTTATTGTCAATCAAAAATGTCACTCTTTTTGAAATGAGAAAACTATCCATACACATGAATTTTTTTCCACATTGCTGTCCTTGTAAGAGATGTATAGCATTGCAACAGCTTCTGTGACATTTTTTCCTGGGTAGAAAGGGAAATTTCACAGCCACATTCTGTTCTCTTAAATCTGTCATCACAAGTGAATGAAGTTTAAGTTAAACTTCCTTTACCTTGTAACCAGAAAGAATGTCCCCAGTTGCTGCCACTAAGTGCACTGGCAGAGTGAACCGTTGGATGTTCTTCTAGAGGGGAAAATGAGTATACAAGTTCTGCTCCACCCAGTACAATTCCAGGATTGTGTGTGTGTGTGTGTGTATGGAAAATACCTATTTGTATTTTACCAAGTATATGCTATGTATGTTCTCAGATAAAAATTGTTCACTTTTTCATTATCAATTTTAAATACATTTATTGTGATTCTTTGAGCATCAACAGCTACTGTATTCTAATCTAATGAGGTGGACTTGAAAGCCTAAACCATCTTTACACACAAGACAATTTGAGTAATGCATCTAGTAATATTTATATAGAAACATCTTTAAAATAATCAATCACTCCCTACCTGATTCTAGGGTAAGACATTGAAAAACCATATTTACTCAGTATCTAGAATTCTAAAATTCTATTCCTCCATCTTATGATTTGCAATATAATCTTACATTGTTACAGAGCAAGCACAAGCAATATACAGTCTCTCTGTACAAATGGACCAGGCCTGCACTTAATATCAATGTATACTCAAGCCCCACAAATTCCCCTAGCATTAATAGCAACACCCATACGCTGGCTCATAGTAAACCTACATCGAATTTTAGGATATTGTAAATATTTAAGGACAGTAGAAAGCCTCATTTTTCTGCTGAAGAGTGTCGGGTTGGTGCTTATATCAATGTTAGAAGGAATGGATAGGCCTGAATACAACAGAACAAGCCTATATTTATAAAACGAAATAGCAAGGGAGCCTGGCAAGATGGCACCCAAGTAAGCGGCCCACATCAGGAGTTCGGTGGTGATCGGTGTACTGGTGTCCAAGAGGATGAGTGTGAGGATTCAGGTCAGTGGAAAGTGTTCAGCTACAGCCCAGAGAACCTCCTCAGGCTGGAAGGCAAGCTTTCCCCAGAGCTAGCCTAGCACAGGAACCAGGAGATCAGCGACCTGAGTGCTTGCGCCTCCCTCGCCCATGTTGGCCACACTAATTAAGGCCCCACTGTGGCCACAACCTACCAATTGGACACCTTCAGCCGTATTGCCATCCCCAAAGCTGGCCAGCAGCTTTATTGTGTCCCTAACAAGTGTGGCTGGTCACCCAAACAGGATAGTACAACTGTGGCACTCTACACTGAGGGTGGCTCCCTCCTCCTGAGTCTTCCTTTGCCGCAAGTGGTGGCAGTAACTGCCACTGAGCTCGGATTCCTCCAAACACCCACCGTGGCCCCAGTGGCAACGGCTGAACCTTGTCTGAAGTGGGCTTAATCACCTACTGCTGCACCAGCTCCCCCGACCACTGCCTGACAGTCATCCCCCACTCCACCCCTGCTCCTCTCTTCTCACCACCCACAGCAGCAGTTGACTGTGTCTGGGTGGTACCCCCTGCCCACAGCAGTGGTAGCTGCATCCTACCAGTACACAGCAACCCCTGCCTTGTGGCAGTGGGGCTGTCACCCACTGTCCCTCCATCAGTAACAATTCCCCTCCTCCAACCCTGCCACATCTGCCCAGTACCTCTACCCACAAAAGGCAGGAAGGCTGTACTACTTGGCCAACTGCACCAGTGGCAGTGGGGCGGCTTCCAACTTCACTAGGCAGCACACTGCCATGGCAGGAAGGCCTCCCCCTACTGTTGTTTTATATTTGGTACCTTTTTTTTTAAAGGCTGCAGATCATGACCTGGCAGCCCAGACTAGCTCATGACCAAGATAGTATACCCCACCTAGACAACTACCCAACAGTCACCAGCCTCACCACAGCCTTTTATGTCTCCCACTGCCATTGGCCACAGAGAATTGCAGCACATTGCCTACAAAGACTATAGTAGACATCAGACAGTCCTTGAAAACTCTCTTACCAGTTACAAAGAGAAAGAGCTCCGGACCCTGTGCCTCCCCAGAAATATGGTGCCTGGTTCTTCAAAATATACTGGAAAACCTTCATCAAGAAAGACAAAACACTACATGGAGATATTAATGTTCATTTAAGGATCAGACATGGATCTGCCACAAAAAGAAACCTTCACAAGGCTGTGTGGAGCAATACAGGAGATGAGGAAAGCAATGGAGAATAAGATGCAATGACAGAAGGGATGTAGTCCATCCATCAGATGGGGATTCATGTAACAGAATCTAAGGATGAGGTAACAGAAGGTAAACACAAGATCACGGATTTCATGAACAGACTCGAGGAGACAGAGATGTCTAACAGTGATCTTAAGGACAATCAGCCAGACTTCAGCAAATGGAAAGGCAGACGAACAGTATAATCAAAGAGATGACAAAACACTGAGATCGATGACAGATGCAATGAAGATGAACAACAATCCAGTAATTGGTCTACCAGAATAAGGTACAACAAAGAGCAAAACAGCGAAATTACTGAGGGAATTTATGGAAGCAAACTTCCACATCTTAATGAATGAGAATTAGACACTCATGCAGGAATCAGAGAGGACACCAATTAGACTAAATCACAGAAGAACTCACCAAGGCACATAATAGTTAAATTATCCAACTTCAAGGAAAAAGATAAAATTGTAAAAGCAGCAAGAGGAAAAAGATAGTCATATACAATCACGCTCAGGTAAGAATATGCTCAGACCTATGAACAGAAACCATGAAGAGGGACAGAGGGTAGAACAACAACTTCTGAAACTAAATGAAAACAATGTGTGTCCAAGAATCCTCTACCCTGTAAAACTGTCAATTCAGGTAGGCAGCGAGACAAGAGACAAAGAATACCCAGTGAACACAACACAAGAAACCCAAACCTGTGGAAGATCTTTAGTGACTCACTATGGTCAGAAGAGCAACATCCACCAAACATAAGCAGGAGACCACCATATAAATCAACTGTGTTAGTCTAGGTAGACCAGTGAAACAAATTCATAGACACTCATGTGTACAGAAAACATCATTATATAAAAAGTAATCATACATAAAAAAATCACAGTCCATTCCAGATCCAGTTTATAACTATGATATTAGCCCATGTGTCCAGTACCAGTCTGTAAATTTCTCTTCAAAATCATGCAACACATGCAATTACACCGAGTGCAGGATTATCAAAGGCCAGTTGATAGAAAATCTTGTGGAGTCAGTGACATTGGAGACATCCTAGCAATGGCATGGGTCTCCACATGACTTCTCCAGCTCCAGGACTCTGGACGCTATTAGCAGAGCTCCACATGGCTTGTCAGGAAGAATGCTTTACAAGGAGAGGGTGCTTCTGACCTCCATTGAGCTTTTTATTTCTGTGGCATGTCCAAGTGAGATCATTAAGCCAAAACCTGATCGACAAGCTAGGCTCCACCCCTTACAAGTTGACAACATATTGTGTAACTACCATACAAACTCCACCTAGAAGCCAAAAGAACAATAGTAATTACTGAGATAACATGGACTCATGGGGAAAGGAAGGCAAGTAGGAAGCACACCATACAACAACAGCACAGTGACACACAAAGTGGGTGAGTTGTGAGCAATGAATCCACAGATTGTGATAATAACTCTAAATGTCAGTGTCCCCAATTCATCTACTAAAAGCAAAAGGCTAGCAGACTTACTTAGAATAACATAACCCATCAATCTTTTGTCTGTAAGAGACATAGTTAAGCACTGCAAAAAATATAGCAGGCAAGCAGCAACTTAAAAAAAAAACAAAAATTGCAATCCTAATCTCCGATGAAATTGCCCTCTACTTGCAAGCCATAAAAATAGATGAGGGGTACCATATGATGTCTAAAGAATCAGTAAACCAGAAAACAGTGATTTTATATATATATATATATATATATATATATACACATATATGTGTGTGTGTGTGTATTTCTTCAAAGTTTTCAAAATGTGAAAAAAAGAAATCGCAGGTTTAGCAATCATAGTAGATGATTTTAATGCATGGCTATCAGAGAAAGATCAATCACTGGGAAAGAAGCTCAGCAAAGAGGTTACAGAGCTAAACACTTCAATTAGACAACTGGACCTTATAGACATTTATAGAGCTTCCCATCCAAATGCAAATGACTCGCATTCTTTTCAAGTGTACGTGACTCATTTAAGAAAATAAACCACGTGCTGGGGCACAAGGTGAGCCTGAGTAAATTCAAGTCCATAGAAATCATTCAGATATCTCTCTTGGACCACCAAGCCATAAAGCTGCAGATCAATAATATGACAACCAGAAAGACAAGAGTAAACAACTGGATGTTGAATAATGCTCCTTTCTGATGAGAATGGGTACTGGCACAGATTTGAGAGGAGTTAGTTTCTATAAACTAATGAGAATGAGTGTACAATATATACAAAACCTATGGGATAATGCAAAAGCAGTTATCAACAGTAGCAATTAGTGCATTTGTTAAAAAGGAAGCAAGACTTATGATTAATATACTCTTAAAAAACCTCTAGCAACTATAACAGAGCTAACAGAACAACCCCTCTAGCAGCAAAAGAAAAGAAATAATAAAAATCAGTGTAGCATTAAACCTGGAGGAAGACAAGAGAATAATGCAAAAAAATCTCTACAGCAAAAAAACTGGTTCTTTGAGAGGATCAACGGATTCAACAGCACGCTGGCAAGCCTAATCAAGGAAAGGAAGGAAAAAAACATCAATAACCAAGGTGAGAGATGAAATTGGGAAAATTACAACGGACCCCTAATGAGATTAAAAGAATAATCACAACGTGTTATGAATGTCTATTCTAAGCATTCAGCAACACGGAAGTCAGGATAAATACTTGGAAAATAATCATTCCCCCAATTATCCCAGATAGACCTCAAGAAGCTCAGCAACCCCATAGCAAAGAAGAAACGGATAGAGCGATCAAGAAACTACCGACCAGAAGCTTCTCAGACCAAGTGGCTCACAGGAGAGATCTCCCAAAGATCCAGTGAAGAGCTGACATCAATCTGCCACAAAGTATTCCAGAGTGTAGCCAAAGTTGGCAAACTCATTTTACGAAGCCAACATGACTTTGATATACAAACAGGGCAAGGATCCCACAGGAATAGAGAACTAGAAACTGATATCTCTTATGAACATGAATGCAAAAATCTTAACAAAATATTGGCCAATAGAATGTATTAGTATGTAAAATATTTCACCTACCAAGATTCGTTGGAATTTATCTCAGGGACACAGGAATGACTTAAAATTAGAGCATCCTTCAATATTATACACAACATTGAAAACAAAAAAAGGATAATATTGATACACACAGAAAAAGCATTTGACAACATCCAACACCAAATCTTAATTAAGACCTTCAAGAAGATAGGAATGGGAGGATAATTTCACAAGTTACTACAAGTTATCCACAAAAACCCAGTATCCAACATCATAGTCAACAGAGAAAAGAAAAAAAATCTCTTAGAAAAATGGAACCAGATAAGGATGTCCTTGTCCCCACTTCTATTCAACACCATAGTAGATGTCCTAGCTAACCACATAAAACAGTGGAAAGACATTAAAGTTATCCAGCTGGGAGAGAAAGAAGTGAAACTTGCTATTTTCAGGTGACATGATTCTATATATTGAAAATCCACAAAGTTACACAACAGGAGAACTGACAGTGATAGAAGAATTTGGAAATGTGGCAGGATACAAGTTCAACAACAGAAACTTATTGCTTTGCTATATATATCAGACAAGACCATGAAAGAGGCGATCAAGAATGCAATACCCTTCACAATAGTCCAGAACAACTTGAAATATCTAGGGATAAATTTAGCCAAAAAGACCAAAAGATTTGTACAAGGAAAACTACAGGTCCCTAATATTGAAAAGCAAAAGCAACCTCCACAAATGCAAGAATATTCTGTACTCATGCATTAGAAGATTCAATATAGTGAAGATGCTAATCTTACCGACACCTCTGTACAAGTTTAATGCTATCCTGATTCAAGTATCAGTAACCCTCTTTAAAGAATTAGAAAAACTGACCAGCAATTTCAAATTGAGAAGGAGCCCATAACTAGCAAAGAACTCCTCAAGACGAAGGACAAAGTCAGAGGGTTCACCTTACCTGACATTTATGCCCACTGTAAAGCACCGTGGTCAAAACTGTGCAACATTGGTTTAATGACAGATACTCAGGCCAATGAGAAAGAACAGAAGAGCCAGAAATAAAACCATCAGCATACAGGCAACGAATCTTCAACAAAGACCTAAAAAATATCAAGTGGGAGGCAGATGCACTCTTTAATAAGTAGTACTGGAAACAATGGATATCCACCTGTAGAAAGACCAAAGAAGATGTTTACCTCATCCCATCCACAAAAACAAACTCAAGGCACACACCTAGATGAATCTGAAATCAATAAGTGGGGTTTACTTTGAATAAAACATCTGTTTGCAGTAAGATGACATAATCAAGAGGGTAATAAGAGACTCCATAGTCTGGGAGAGGGTTTTCAGCAATGACACAACAGGCAAAGGGCTTATTGCTAAAATCTACAATACCCTCCTTACTTTCAAAAAGAAGAAAAGAGTTAACCCCTTGAGGAAGTTGGAAAAATATCTGAAAAGAAGTTTTACTAGGGATATCAGAATGGCCAATAGACATGAGAAAATACTCCCCATCATTAACCAACAAAGAAATGCAAATTAAAATAACCAAGAGATACCATATCATACCTTTGGGTTTAGCCCAAATCAGAAAATCAGAGCAACAATTGTTTGACAGAATGTGGCAGGAAAGGAATTCTTCATTCCCGATAGATAAGTACAGCCTCTGTGGGAAGCAATCTGGTGATATTTCAAGCAAATAGAAATTTACCTATCTTATGACCAAACTATTCCTCTATGGGGCATATACCCAGAAGAGGTAAGAAATAAAACATTACTAGTCATTTGGACTGCAATATTTTCTTCAACACGATTCACAATTGCAAAGAATTGGAAGCAAACTAAAATTACATGAGTAGATGAGTGGATCACTAAACTATGGCACAGACACACAAGAGAGTTACACACATCACTAAATCGCTGATGATCATACTATAGCATGACCTATCAGGGGAAGATTTGGGGAAACTTATGTTAAGTGAAGTCAGTCAATCACAAAAGAACAAGTACAATACGAGTATCCTGAGGTAAGTGACCAGTACAGTAATTATAGAAGAAAAACCCCTTATCTCACAATATATGGGTTGAGGTATAAGTAGTTGGTGGAGGGCAGGTCAATTCCAAAAGGCACATGTTAATCCAACACAAAGAAGGGAAAAAAATGGGAAGGAGGAGGAACAAAGGTGGGTGGGGAAGATGAGGGCATGGGGGATATAAGGCACAAACTTACCCAGGGGCACAGTATTGGTTATATCTCCATAGAATTGCAATTGTGCATACAGACTCCATCATGGCATGTCAAACCATGAGGGCAACATACCAAGTGGAAAAATGCATGAAAAGGCTGGGATGTGGGGCTGGCAACAATCAGTCATCCTGGCCTCCCTAGAAGTATGTGCACCAGAGAACAAAACTAAAGCTTCATGTTGAGCAGAAAGACCAGAAATATCATGCCATTGTGGAAGCAAAACACGAAAGAAAAATAGAAATTCTAGACCCTGTATAGGCACAGCAAGCAGAGAGGACAATATCCCTACATGGAGCTGCTAAGGCACAGAGAGGACTGAATGGCTAATAACTGCTCAAACATGTTGGCCCCTTACTGGAGCATACTGGACACAGAGGACACTACTGGGGACACACAATGGAGAGTCAGCCTGGTCTGAACTCCTCACTGGGGGGCAAACCAAGAAGAGGTCCAGATCAGCACCTAGATCAAAGCCAAACCACAAAGCCCGAATAGACTTTAGGCTAGGAGGAGCTGCTCCCGAGATTCCCCCAGACCAGTCATAGAGGTCAGCAGACACACCTGGCATTCTATATGCCTTTCACATGTCTGTCTTTTCAATCTTTTGTTTTCTTTTTCATGGGTCAATGTTATTGTTGGTTTGACTTCTTATGTAAGACGGCGATATGAAGCAAGCTGGGGAGAAAGCAATGGATCATTGGTCCCAGAGGGACTTGGGGGGAGAAAGAGGCGGGGAAGAGAGCAGTGAGTAAAGAATTCTATAGACAAGGGAACAATTAGGGAATTAAAATTCACTTACATAGTAATTTGATTAAAAATCAAGGATTTAGAAATGCTGGGAGTGTTGTAGCAACAGCAAGCTGGCTGAGAGGAATTACTAAGAGGGGCGAGTAGATGTTGGGGCAGAGGAAGGTAAAAGAGAGAAGAACAATACAGCTAGCAAAACTATGGATACAAGTTTAAGCAGAGATATTTACATATATAAACACATTAGTTCATAAAAATAGAATGATTGGCCTATGTACATATATTTACATGGCAGTACATTGAAGTACTGGATGCATTTTGGGCATTAATTCCACCATTAATGTAAGAACACTATTCTAACAAACTGGTGTTCTGTGATGCTCACCCTCCCAGCACGATTGTTGAAGAACAACATGGGTGCAAAAGCAAATGTGGTGAAGAAAGTCGATGATGTGGCATTATCAAAAGATATAGCATCTGGGGCCTTACAGGCTTGAAGTTAAACAACTGGCCATCCAGTGGAGAAGCAACAAGCCCACATGGAAGAAGCACAACAGCTTCTGTGGTCAAGAGGTGTTATTAGGACCACACCGGAGGCATCAGAAGATCCATAACAAACAAACAAGCAAACAAACAAACTATACTGTTGACAACAAACGGGGTTGGAGTAAAGACCCCAGTGGACATCACGTCACAGAGTGATGACAGGGAAGGAAGGACTAAGTCAATCAGACCACAGTAAAGCTCCAGTGAAAAACACCATAGTCTTCTGGTTCTTCAGCCCCTGAATCCACACTATCATGACCCCAGCCCTGCCTTGCCATCCTGGTCAGACCAGAGCATGTGCACATGTGCAGTTAAGAGATAAGAGCTTACAACACACGGAATCCAGAGAAACGAATGGGGATAGTGATATCAGGAGAAGAGGAAGGTGGGAGAAGAGGGGAGGAAGGGTGAATGGATCACAATGATCGACACATAACCAGCATCACCACCCCCTCCAGGGTTATGGGTAACAGAAACCATGGGGGAAAGAAGACAGCGGTTGGAATAAGATATGAAAATAAAAATCATTCATAATTCATCAAGGGCTCACAAAGGTGAGGGGAGGCAGGATAAAAAGAGGATCTGATACCATGGACTCAATAGAAAGTAAATGTCTAGGAAAGGATGATGGCAACATATGTACGGATACACTTGATATAATTGATATATGGATTGTTGTGAGTTGTAAGAACCCCCAATAAAATACTTTAATAAAAAATAAAATGCACATACAGATTTTAAGTATTCAAACCATGTATATTAGATAAATGATTTATTTTGAATGTATAATAAAGTGTTAGTTAAATAGTAAAAATACATAACTAATTAAGATAGTTTGGTTATTTGAAAGAATCAGGCATCAAAAAACTAAAGATTGCATCATTATAACTGAGGGGGAGTACAGATTGTGGACCCAAAGCCCATCTGTAGATGAAGAAACTTCCCCTTACAGAAGGGTCTCCGGGAGCTGATGAGCCATTCAGGGTACAATGTAGCAACAATGAAATATGCAACTTTCCTCAGGTTCTTAAAAACTTCCTCCCCCCTCCTCCCACTATCATGATCCCAAGTCTACCTTATAAATCTGGTTAGATCATAGGATGCACACTGGTACAGATAGGAACTGGAAACATAGGGAATCCAGGACAGATGATCCCTTCAGGGGCATTGGGGAGAATGCCAATACCGAAAGGGTGGAGGGATGGTGGAATAGAAAGACTGAACCAATTGCAAGGCTCTATATATAACTTCCAACCTGGGGTATGGACAACAGGGAAGTGGGTGAAAGGGGACATCGGACAGTGTATCATATGACAAATAATAATAATTTCTAAATTATCAATGGTTCATGGGGGAGGGGAACTGGGCGGGAGGGGAAATATGAGGAACTAATACCAAGGGCTTAAGTAGAAAGCAAATGTTTTGAGAATGATGATGGCAACAAATGCACAAAGGTGCTTGGCATACAATGGATGGATTTATGGATTATGATAATAGTTGCAAAATGATTTTTTAAAAGTAATTGAGATATATTCTAGGAAGTATATTTATTTTCTAATAACCTTAATCATGAGCTCCAAATCCTAATATTGAATGTGAAGGAAAATGATCATCAAAGCAGCACTCTTTAGACTTTATTATAGACATATCACATTGTTAATAATAAAACTTGCAGTTTTAATACAATGATTATATTAATAACTTTAATGCATCATTCCTATAGATGAAACAGTTTTAAAGGTTGTCCTTATGTTTTCAGTTGAGATAATTCTGATTAATGGTTACCCATTGAGCAATATTGAAAATACTGTTGACTTGTAGAGAAATGAGAACATCTATATTGACAGAAGCACAGACAAATACTCTTTAGAATACAGAGTGGTGATAGCTTGTCTCACCTATTTTGGACATGTTATCAGGAGAGATTAGTCCCTGGAAAATGACCTCATGCTTGGTAAAATATGACAGCTTAAAAATGAAATACCATCCTTGGGATAGATGGACACACAGGCTTCATCAGTGGGCTCACACATAGTAAGGATTGTGAGCAGGGCAGGACAGGCAGTGCTTTGGCATTGCTTTTCATCGGGTCACAATGGGTTGCAACTGACTTGATGGCCCCTAGCAACAACAACATGAGTTCAGGAGCAAACTTTCTCTTGGCTATAATTTTTATGGAAGATTAAAAGCTGTTTACTTGGCTATAATCTTCAGGCAAGTCAATTTCCAAGCCTCAGTGAATCAGGGTGGATTTGACGAACTGAGCTTTAAGGTTAGTATTGGGTGATTAATGATTGTACCATTGTGTGTTCCAGAAAAAAAAATGTACTGTAAATCCTGAGCTCTATTCTTAGGGTTCTAAGCAAATGTGGGAATGTTCTTTGTTATGTTTACTGAGTCACACTTTATGTAGCATATGTCTCAAATATTTTAATCTGCATCAAGATATAAATTGAGCACATTAAACAAGTAGAGAAGGAAGGTGGAAATAAAGATACATGGATATTACCAAAGAAATAGAGTACAGTTGAAGATAAACTAATCTTCTCTCAAACTGAGAGTCTTCCCCATCAGTAAACTAATTGAATTCAGATTTCTAGTCTTCTCAACAGTGAGAAATAAATTTGTTAAAGTCACGCACTTGTGGTATTTCTGCTATAACAGCATCAGAAAACAAGGCAGTCTCCTATAGACTTCATGGGTGATAGGAGTGCCATATTATTTAATCACTGGAATTATTTTCTATTCTCAGATTAAAAAACTGACACATAGACTGATCAAGACACAAGACTGATCAAGAAAGATAACCCATGTTACACAGGTAATATATGTCAACTGCACAAATCATCAGGTGACAGAGCCTAACCTATTTGACGATATCTAGAAATGGTTTTGTGTTAGTCTGGGTAGATCAGAGAAATCAAGATAGATTCATATGTGTATAAGAAAAAAACTTTATATACAAAAGCATCTGAATATTGAGAAAACATCTCGGCCCAGTCCAGAGCAAGTCCATAAGTCTGATGTTACCCCACATGCCCAATACTAATCTATCAACTCCTCCCCAGATTCACGTAACACATGCAATGGCACCAAATGTCCGAATGCAGGAAGATCACAGGTCGGTGGGTTGGAAGTCTTGTGGGTCCAGTGGAATTGTAAGTATTCTCAGCACTGGCACTGGCACATGGTTCCTTTACCTCTGAAACTTTGACTGCCTCAGTGTAGCTTCATGTGGCTTCTCCTCAGAAATAACTTGCAAGGAGTGAGCATAGAAAGAAAGTGTCTCCTGCATTTGGGAAAGAAATTCAGGAGTCCCCAGAATCCTCAAGAGAAGGTCATGCCCACACAGAGTTCTCATTAGCTATATAATAATTGACAGACTAGCTTCCATGCCCACACTCTTAGTCCTCAAATTGACCACAGGTTTTCATGGTGATGAAGCATAAAGTTTTAGGGTCAAGAGAAAGACTTGTTATTTTAAAGAAATTTTAGTGGGAATCATTTTTTTATTTAAAATTAATACTAACTAACATTGATCAAATTAATTCAATTTAAAGTTAAAAAGTATCCCTTGTACATGCATGGACTCCAACAGTCCAATTTTGTATCTAGATCCAAAAATGTAGGCATTTAATAAAAATCACAAGCAGTCTTAAATTGTAAAAGAAAATAATTATCTTAGACAGAAGTTTGAAGGATTTATAAAGAGAAATTTTGTCTATCATTCAACTAAATTGTCTAGTTAAATCTTGATTTATGAGGAAGATGTTCTTCAGATGAATAAAGGGAAGAGAACAACTAAAGTAACACGATCCATAAAACTCAGTGTGGAGTCTATTAGGGCTTGAAGACTTTTTACTAGTTTGGAAAATGAAGCAGATGTTTCCCTGAACAGGAGACAATAAAGAGTATACTAAAAATATGCAGACTCACTGATGCATCTGTGCCAGGTTTTCTGACCTGCTATCACAGGGAAAATTAAGTCAATTTTTACTTTCCACCTACTTTAGTTATGTCATCTGTCATGAAGATATAAAATTGAAGTTTGTAAATCAAAAGGTTTCGATTAAGGTGACTTTTTGAAAGAAAAATGATGACTTGGGTTTATACTTGATAAGCAAACATACAGAATTTGAAATGTAGTGGCTACTATGACAGTTTTATTATTTAAAAAGATAACACATAATCAATTACTATAACTTTGGAAAAAATAATATAAACTTTTTTGGTAAAAATAATATAATCTTAAAGAGGACATTTAAACTTAATTATTTAAATTAGTGTACTTCTTTTTCTGCATGTAATCCATAATTTGAAAATGTTTCTAGAAATAGGAACTCTCTGTTGTCAGGTATGTGCAACTCATTGATCATTTATTTAAATTAAATTAGTAAGAATATATTGAATTTGAACCAAAGGAATGCAGGTTAAGTGACCTTATACAAAATCATTATTATAATAGTAATTGTCCCCATACCTTTAATGTTGTGGATCTTCTGTTAAGCAAATTTCTAATATAGCAATAATTGTAAGAGTGTAAAAGTGCATGATTTTTTGTTTTATTTTTTAAATAGCTAGAATAAAAGGTTTAAAATATATCAAGAGATTACATTATATGAAACCATATAATGCTATTTAAAGTGTAATGTTTTGATTGGCTACAGGATTTTGAAAACAAAGAAAATAATTTTAATTATCAGAAACTACACTAGGAAACAACAATACAAAGCAAAAAAAGGACAACTTGCCTTTCAGTTTGTAGTACGCCGGTGGTTTGTGTGTTGTTATCATGCTGGAACTATGGCACTGGTATTTCAAATTTTATCAATGTCACCCCACGTGGACAGGTTTCAGGCACTCTTCCAGACATAAACTACGAATTAGGAATATGCCACCTAATTCAGAAGAAACCATTGAAAGTTTTATGTGTGACATCTAAAGATTGTCAGATATTGAAGCCTAATGCATAGAAGCAGAGCCCTCTCAGACATATTGCCTGAGGGTGGGTGCATTTGGGTGGAAGGCACTTGAAATGTGACTGAGGAGGAATTGCTTTCTCAGAGTAGACTTCAGCATGGTGAGGGGATTGAGGTAAGTCTTGTGGGAGTGATGACATCAGGATTTTCATTTCTTATGAATCAAAATGAGAAGAAAGAGGTGCAAAAATACTAAAAACCAGATCTTGGAATATACAAAGTATTCATCTTGGAAAATTGGAAGTCTTAAAAATTGATAAAAAGAAAATCCCAAAACAAAACAAAAAGCCGAAAGGGACTAACATTGGCCATTTTGATACAGAAAATCATATGGAATGGTGTTGCATTCATTCAAAGAGGACATTTCAATATCAATCGTGAAGCAAAATGCTGTCTTTAATAGGGTTGTATCTATGCCCATTCAAGAAAATGCAGTTAATACTGTAACTTACATGCATGCATCAACCAATAAAGTTAATGATTCAGAGATTGAAAAATTCTACCAATTTCTTCATACTGAAATAGATCAACCATGCAATCAAGATGTGTTGATAATTATTGCTGACCGCAATTCACATTTTGCAAACAAAGAGGAAAGAACACTAGCTGGAAAATATGATTTTAGTAATAGAAGGGAAGCTAGATATAGCACAATTAAATTTTGCAAGACTAACAGTGTGTTTGTAAATTCCTTTTTCCAACAAAAAATTGCTCACACATAAGGACTCTATGTGGAACTGTGGAACAGTTCATCAAGTTGACACTGAAGAAAAAATTTAAAAGTCCATAAGACCCCAAATACAATCTCTTATTATATCTCACCTGAATTTTGAGAATCTCATGAACAGATTTACTTCATGATGGTAGACCTGAAAAGGTCATTAAAAAGAAAGGGAAAACAAAGAAAAATTAGCATGTGTGTCAGAAAAGACTCAGAAACTTGTTGTCAGTCATATAGTAACAATGTCAAATGGAAGAATGATGAAATCAAAGAGCTGAACAGAAACTTCAAAACATGATTTGAGAAGATAAAGCAAAATATCATAATCACATGTATATAACCGAAGAATTAGAAAAGCAAGATGAAAAGATATGCTTGGCATAGCTTAAAATTAAAGAACTGAAGAAACAATTGAAGCCTCAAATTGCAGTTTGAAATATTCTGTGGGAATACTCTTGAATGATGCAGGGTGCATCCAAAGAAGATGACAAAGCTATAGAGTTACTCTATCAAGAAAGCTAGTCCATATTCTAGCATTTCAGTAGGTAACATGTGAAAAAGAACCTATGATAATGAAGAAAATAGTTCAAGTTGCACTAAAACCATTACCAAAAACAAGGCCTCTGGAAACGAAGGCATGCTAATTAAAATGAAAAATTACTGGAATCACTTACCAACTATTCCTGGAAATCGGAGAGACTACTACTGTATATACTTGAGTATAAGCTGACCTGGTTATCAGCCATGGCTCCTAATTTTACCATAAAAGTGTTATTAAAAATGTGCTGAAGAACTCAGCTTATACAAGACGGTAATTGGCCAACCGACTGGACTCATCAACACTTGCTGCCAGTGAATTGACTCTTACTGATACCAAGCCCTTAGGCTACTATAAAACTGTCCCTGTGTGTTTTTAAGACTGTGAATCTTTATTATAATAGAAAACATCTTTCTCCCTTGGAACCAAGGGTAGTTTCTTAATAATGACCTCGTAGTTAGCCACCCATCTCTTAATGATGACTCAACCAGGGCTCACAAGTGAGTGAGAAAGATCCGTATGTATACCTGTGATACAGTTACATAATCTGGTGCCACTGTGGGACTTGAGAGGATAAAGAATGAAGGGCTGGAGTCTAATCTGTCAATCGGGTCATAGTCAAGGAAGCTTCTGTACAGGTATGGCCTTCCGAGCCTTCTGGGCAATCCTGCTTGTAGGTGGAATACACCTCTCTCTCTTGACTCACTTTCCTGGAGACTCTCTATTGACATGGCTGACTCACTGCAAAACATCACTGAGAAAAAGCCACATGGATCTACTCTGATGCCAGGAGAATCCTGGACCTGGATAAAACATGTGCAGACACCTGCAGACAGACACAGTACCCATTTCAAAGAAAGGCACCAGAATAGAACTCTCAAATTATTAAGCAATATCCATAAGATCACATGCAAGCAAAATTTTGTTAAAAATTATTTTACAATGGCTACAGCAATGCATTATCAAGGAGCTGCTCAAGGTTCAGGCTGGATACAGAGGAGGGCATGGAACAGGGGCTGTCATTACTGACATTATGTGAATCTTGGCTCAAATTAGAGAATACCAGAATGATGCTTACTGGTGCTTTCATTTTCTGACTGTGCCTAAAGTATCCTAACACATGATGAAAAGAATAGGAGATCCAAAACACTACATTGTGCCCATGTGAATCTTCACACAGATCAAGACAGAATCAAGCAAATAGAAGGGCATACTCTATGCTTTTGAATTTGGCAAGGTATGTATCAAAGTTGTTTCCTCTTAATATACTTATTTAACTTGTATGCTGAGCAAAGCATCAGAGAAGCTGGACTAGATGAAGAAGTAACATCGGAATCAAAAGAAGACATCTTAACAGATGATACAACCTTGCTTGCTGAAAGTGAGGAGAACATGAAGCATTTTCTGATGAAGACCAAGGAGTGCAGACTTCAGTATTGATTACTACAGGATTGATCACAACTCAAAATATCACTCACAACTGGATCAGTAAGTCACATTGTAAATGGAGAAATGTTGAAGTTATCAAGAATTTTGTCTTGCTTGGAAATTCAAGCAATGATCATAGAAATATTAGGAGACAAAATTTTGAAATACATTGGGCAAATTTACTATACAACACCTCTTTAGAGTGTTGAATAGCAGAGAAGGTACCATATTTCTCAGACAATAAGACACACTGTTTTTTCTCCCAAAGTGGGGCAAGATGAGTGTACATCTTCTGGTCTGAAGGTGTGGTGCCCAGAGCATTTTAGTATACTGGTATTATTTGGTTCAGAATATTTTTTCTTGTTTTTCTGTTCCACAAACTGGGTATGTCTTATAGTCAGGGGCATCTTATGCTCTGAAAAGCATGTTACTTTGAGAACTAAGGTGTCAATTGACCCATGCATGGTGTTTTTAAATGCCTCCTATCCACGTGGAGTTTGGACATTGAATAAAGAAGACTGAAGAAGAAACAATGCATTTGAATGATGGTGCTGGTGAAGATTCTTGAAAGGACCAAAGACTGCCAAAATGCAAAGTAATCCATCTTGGAAAAACCGCAGCAAGAATTATCCTGAGAGAAAAGGGCGGGGAAATGTAATCTCTCACACTTAGCGTTTGGTGTCAGGAAATATTCATTTCTGAAGAAATAATCATACCTGTTAAAGTAAAGGGCATTGGAAAAGAAGATGGCATGCAACAAGGTGCATTGGCACAACAACCGCAGCAATGCGAACAGCAGAGGAATACTTGTGAGTATTGAGCAGGACCGAATAAAGTTTGACTCTGGTTTGCATGTCATCAGAACGTGCTCATTAGCACCTAACAGCTGCAACACTCTAACAAACTCAAGGAAACACACTAATTCATAAAGTCTTTATAGGAATGAGTAGCACTGCTTCATATAACCATGTGCTCGATATCACCAGGCAGAGTCTAAGTCTTTGCAAAAGCAAATTGCCTCTTCTTTTTTGTCTCTTTCTTATAACAGTGAACAGTCTCGTCTCTAGAGTTGTTTGTGGGTTTAGCCAAAGGCATTTTTTATAAGCAATCCAGAGCTTAATCCACTGCCACAACAGATCCTTGTGATAAAGATACTATGTTTCTTTATAAGATATAAAGAAACTTATAGTTCAATTGGTAAATGGAAGTCAAAATATCTCATTAACTTTCATCTATGTAAATATGTGTTTA
The DNA here is from genome assembly GCA_004026705.1 of Nesogale talazaci. Lineage (NCBI taxonomy): Eukaryota > Metazoa > Chordata > Mammalia > Afrosoricida > Tenrecidae > Nesogale > Nesogale talazaci. Next base: position 21,857 of record PVJH01026923.1, read on the forward strand.
ACAAGATGCATTTTATTTTTGTACAATTTGGTTTAATGATTGAATTCAAAATAAAAATGCAAGGTAAGTGTTAAATTGCTGATGTCAGAGTACCTTTAAAGGAAGAGCTAGAGAGATAAAATAAAGTCCATGTGAAATCGGGATTACATGCTTTCTGAGATCAAGAACCAGAGACACATACACCACTATTCCAGGATTCAGTGCTTGCTTGAACTTTTTCAAGATGAATTTTTGTATAACATTTGTATAACATAACACCACAAACAGGTCTAAAATAGCATCTTACAATGGTAGAGATAAGTAATTATGAACAAAAATGTCTAAATATTCAATTTAAGTAGAAGTAGTGTACATATTAGGAGATATATCATTCTGTGAGCAAATGGCAAGCAAACAAATGAAAAACAATTCTGTAACTTTAGCTTACAATAGTGGTTTGTATATTATAAATTCAGAAAACATTCCTGTGGAACTGTATTACACCATCCATACATCAGTGTTCTTACATATAATGTAGGACATGATATGCAGGTATGAGAATATCTTCTGACCTCTTTTCGTTTCACAAGCAGGGAGAAGAATCAAATTTATCAGCTGATGGCTAATTTTTATAAAGAAAGTGTCAGGCATATTTCTATCTTCTTTCCTTCTTTGCCATTTCTGAGAACCAGCATCTTTTCAATAGACTCTCTACATATCTGTCAGGTTTGAGAGTTAATTGAAATGACACCCATAGCTCACATACCATGGTCATAATTAGGGGACTGAGTAGTTGAGCTTAGTGGTGCAGACAGGATATGTTGGGCTCTAAAGAGCAAGGTCAGCAGTTGGAAACCATCTGCTGCATCACAGGATACAGACGGGGCTTCTCCCCTGTGAAGAGTCAGTCTCAGAAACTCGTAGTGACAGTTCCACCCTGTCCTACAGTGTCCAATAGTGAGGGTGGTGAGTTTGCTTTGCTTTTGATTTATTAGATATATTAACAGATTAAAATTCGGGATTAGAAAATTTCAGGCAGCAGTTCTCCTCAGGACAGCCCTTTCTCAACATTGTTAGCAAGCATGGCTCTTTTTCAAATACATGGCCCCATGGCCTTTGCCCTAGTCAATGTCACATAGCTCTCTTAGCATTGTCCTAGATGCAGCCTGCACTACGATTAGCCTCAACCTGAAGGGGCTTATAGTAGCTTCATGGGAAAGCCAACCTACGTCCTCATAGAAATCGCCCATTCCATAATCAAGTTCTCTTCCTGTGGGCAGTTTTACTTGGTATGTAAGCAAAGATAACCAATGCTCTGCCTCATCCTCTGGCTCTTGGTTTTGTTTCTGCTTTCATGGTGTCATATCTTTCTGTCCCATTTCCAAAATAGCAGAAATTCTCCTTGAGCAGTTCTAAGAGTATGCAACATCATAAAATAGACAAGAATATCCTTATTAGACTTAGTACATCCAAACCCAGACATAACCTGACCAAATGCTTTTACCTGTATTTCTATAATTTCATAAGTCATTTTCCACTTATGTTCCTATTATGTTTTCAATTATTTTATTGAAGTTGATCATATTTTCCTTATAGCTATTATAATGTGATTGGTTCTGTGTTCATAGCTACATACCCTTTTTACAAAATGCTTCCAAATCTGCAGACTGAAGAAAACACTTTTCATTTCCCATTCCTTTTTCTGCAGATTGAATAAAGTGCTTTATATTTTCCATTCTTTCCCCCCATTACATTGGCAATCTTATATTATTCCAAACACGAGTATGCCTACCTAGAAAATTACTTTTCCTTCCCCCTTGTCTGGTTTGTTCTCAGAGGAGTAAACTATCTAAAAGACTTTCCTATTATTAAATTAAGCACTACAGGAAAAAAAGAAAATGTGTCCTATAGGTTACTCTCAACATTATAAATTGCAGGCAGAAGGATAGAATAAAAATACATAGTCATCACGATCTCCACAGAATAATACACCTGAAGTAATATGTTTAATTATGGAAATAGGTAGGTATATGGCATAGGAATAGCAGTTATGAAAATAATCTATTTCTGTTCAGCTACCCTAAGTTGTTGGCAAGGATATTTTCAAAAAAAAGGACGAGGTTTTACAGATTGTAGAGAACTGAGTTGAGCAGAAATTCCTAAAGATATTATGAAGCTCAAAGGTGTAAGCATGACTTCCACATTGGACCATTCAGCCTAGAGAGTTATCCTTGTATTTGCTCTCAGACCATAATTCCTCCACAAGAACCCTACGATGCAAATATTCACGTTAACAAATGATCTTGGGTTATGACTGTGTCTTCATCGTCATCTTCAGAAAATGAAGTAAGTCAACCTTGAAAGATATTGCTTACACATTATGTACACATTTAAGAAGCAGGTTTGATAGTAGCTCTCATATGGTTTCCTTTAGAATACTACAACCTTTGGGTATCTCCATGTCATAGACAGGAAAACATAAACCTACTCTAGGTTACAAAAATTACTAAATGATGGAGTAGAAACTTAGAGCTCTTTCACTGGTGTAGAGTGTTCACATTCAGTAATTTCATGAATGTGAATAAGGTGTATATAGAAAATTGAGAGCTGTATTATCACATATCACTTACTTTCCATGAGGTATGATGTTTCTTACTTCAAACCTAGCAAATATCCTAGACTTTTTTGGAAGACCAATAAATATAAAAATAAATAAATATAAGAAGCTTAAATTGCCTCATCAGAAAACTGCAGAAATATACTCGGTGCCAACTTCTAGGACCTCTGCCAGAAGCAGTACTCTCTTTGCTGTCACATGAGAGGAAACAGTGTGGAATCCTCTCTGATTTCATTGAGTTAAGAAGAAAGGAGGCGAACTCAAATCTACACCAAGTTCAATGCCAATTCACAAAAGGCAGATGTCAGAAATGTTTTCAATATCCATTTTGTTCACTCTAGCCAGAGACCAATTTTGTCACTGACAGTACTCTGTGTCTCTGAGAGGTTTGGTATTCTATTGTAATTCTCATAATTCAAAGACAATGCTACTGAGGAGTTTGTTGAGGATAGCAGTAGACTGTAGCTGTGGGAAAGATGATGGAGGCCAGAGGCCCAGTGTGAAACAGATTATTCATTGCTTAAATTCAGGGGAAATAAAGAAAATTGAAACAAGTCCAGGAGAGCTAAAATATGACCTTGAATGTATCCCACAATAATTTGGAGAACATCTCAAGAAGGGCACAGGCAACACAGAGAAGTGAAAATCACAAATGAGTGGGATGATATAAAAAACATTGTATATGATGAAAGACAAACTCATTAAAAGAACAAGAATAAAATACATGTCCAAAGTGTTTTCAGAAGAAATACTAAAACATGTTCTTTCTCCCTTTCTCTCTCTTTTTTAGGGGGAAGGGTATTTATTTTATTTTTAAGCCTTATTAGCATATGATTCCCATTTCGTATAGTTCAATATTTCAGAAAATTTATAAAATCATCATCATAATACATTTTAGAGCATTTGTCTCTTTCTTGTACTCATTATTGAAATTTTATTGCAGGCAACATAATTAAAGTTTATGAAAGAGGGGAGATGGACCCGTGGAGCTGTTCTCATTGCTCCCATTAGCTCCAGATTCAGTTTCTTTTGAGGGAGGAGTTGCTGCCAAACTTCTTCCTCAGAACCAGCCATGATGGCTTTGACTTAAAACCCTTAGAAAGCCCTGGAGTCATCGCCAAGAAGCATTCCAGAGGAAACCGGTGCATGGAGCTCAAAGAAGTGGTGGTGCTTCCCACAGTATTTTAGGACATTCCATGGAATCCTCATGCACCTTTATTCTCAGGATTCAGGGACTCAGCAGACACAGCTCTTAATGGTCCATGCAGCCTTCCAGAATAATCAGTCTTAAGTACACACAGCACCTAATCCTATCCCATTGGTCTAATCAAGGTCATGGTCCCCCAAGGGATCCAGAACCTCCCAGGGAAGGAGAAGATCTTGCTCAGAGTGAGTTTTCTTTGGAACGTAAATCACAAGTGAACCAGGAAGTTCTAACAGAGAATGAGAGTGAGTACCAGGTAGTACTCTGGGAATCCTTTTCTTTTCACTTCCCTTACTTACAACTACCAGGGGAACCCTAAGATACCCCAAATACTATCTTCTGAGTTTTCCTATGAGGTAGGGCTGCACACCCATTTTCTTAGGCTACTGGGTGCTTGGTTGTTTCTGGCTTTGGCCTTCCTGGGTTTTGCAGTTGGACAAGTGGTTTCTGGGAGGATTGGGCCACTGTTTAGGCTGGAAAAGTAAGGCCACTTGGCTATCCTCTCAGCTGGATTCTCCTGCCTTTCAGCATTACCTGCCTCTGCTGAGAAAAAAAAGGCTATGGTAGTCACTGGTATAAGTGGTGTGGTGGTCATGTACTTTGATATCAGCTTTCATGATTGAGAGTGTAGGAGTGCAGTCTAGCCTGTCAATATGGAAATAGCAAAAGAGACCTCTGTGTGAGCATAGTTTACTCTGAGAATTCTGGGAAATCTCATGACATTTCCCTCATGGAAGTGAGAGACTATAGAATCAGTCCCTCAGAGACACTTTACTGACAAGACACAAGACTCAGTCCCTGAAAGATGCTCTACTGACCAGACAAGAAGACAGCATGCTGATAGATCCTGAGTCCTGGAACCTGGAGTTGCTGGACGAGAAACCACATGGGCTTGCCCTGATGGAATCAGACCTCTGGGGCTGGAAAAGCTATGTGGACACACCTGCCAGTGCTGAGATGCTCAAGAAGTTACTGAGAGGCCCCTGCCTATGCTGAGATGCTTCTACCATCATGGATACCCAAGACTCTGCACCCATTGAACAATGATTGTCCTGGTGTCATTGGATGTGCCTCGTCAATCTGAAGAAAACTTTGTAGACTGGTATTGGATATATGGGCTAATACAAAACGTGTGGTCTTAAACTGGATTGGATTATGGTGCTTTCTCAATGTTCCATTCCTCTTCTATATAAACCTCTCCATTATATACATATGCATGTTTATGAATTTGTTTCTCTAGTCTACCTGGACTAACATGAGTGGTCAGTAGAATTGTCTAGAGTCACCTTGGGTCAGTAGAAGAACTGAAGAAAACCTATCAGCAACTGATAGTATGGTTCACACTGACAAAAGTCATCATCCTTCAGCTTCAGTTAAGCTTTTGTAGGCAGCCTGGGAAATTTCCAGCAACCCTGAAAGGTGGAAAGAATATGAGAAAAAAATGAATGGCGGAGAATGAACTGAGCCAGTCAGAGAATGAATTTCTGTCCAAGCTGCAAGAAGACCTTAAGAGAGTCAATAAATACTACCATGTGCAGCTGTTGTCAGGAAAAGGATAGGAGGTTTGAAAGGGTCCCAAGAGTGACAGATATAGTGCTGAATGCAACAGGTTGCAATTCTGCTGGGGAAGGAGACGTTTGAGGAAAGTTAAGCACATTGTGTCTCAAGAGTACTCATGCTGCACAGAAAGGCATGTGATGTCACGGAGCAAGCTGGATGGGATTCCCCATCCGAGAACTTCCTCAGATTCCACAGAGTCTCCTATACATCTCGTTTGGTTCTTGCCCCAGGCATCAGTTGAAGACAGAGAGTCACCCAAGATACCCCTCCTATTGATCTGCAGGATTTCTTAAACTCAAAGCACTCAAGAAAAAAAGTGCCTTGAGTTACAATATGAATAGTGTTTATGGGAAAAATATTGAATGATGCAGGCATATCCAAAGAAGTGACCTAGGGACATATATTTACAAGGTAATACACTGAGGTAATGCATGGACTTTGGGCCTCTGCTAATATCCTTCCTCAATACAAGGACACATCATTTTAATGAACTGGAATTCTGTGATTCTCACCCTTCTGGCAAAAACACTGAAGACAAAATGGGTGCTAAAAAATATTGTGAAGAAAGCTTTTGGTGCCCAGTTATCAAAAGATACAGTGTCTGGGGTCTTAAAAGCTTAAATTTAAACTAATGGCCAACTATAAGAGATGCAACCACCCCACACCAGCTTGTGTGACCATGAGGTGTTTTAAAGACCAAGTAAGAGGCATCAGAAGACAATAAACAAACAAATACATTGTTGAGAATGAAGGGGGTCAGGGACCCAAAGCCCAGTTGTGACAATGGAACATCACCTCACAGATGGGTTACAGAGTGAACCGGTGTGCAGTAAACACCAAGGAAGCAGAGTATTCCTCTGATTCCTCAAGGCTTCCTCAGCCCCCACAATCATGACCACATCTGCCCTTCCCTGCAGGTTAGACCAGAGCATGTACATAGGCAGAGATGAGATAAGAGCTCACAACACAGGGAATACAGGAACATGAATGGGAATAGCCGTAATAGAAGGGCGTTTTAAACCTACATTTTTTTCCTGCTTCAATTATTTTTCCTACTCATTCACTCACTTTTGAAATCTTCTATTTTTCTTTTGCTATTGCTTTTTTATGATGTTTTCTTTCAAATACCTCAGAATTGTTGACTGTCCTGGAGTTATACTGATTTTCCTTTAGGGAAAAGTTATCATGTGTCTTTTTACTACTGTTTCTGTAAGCCTTCATTTGGAATCCTAGCAAGGCAATATTCGTGACAGGTTTCCATTTTATCCATTTATCATGAGACTACCTATTGGTCCAGTGATTAGGATTTTGGTCTTCTTGAAAATGACCTGCAATTCATTCTGAAGGCTACAGTCCTTGATGTTCATCAGCAGACATCAAAAGATCAATAGAACATTGAAAATCAAGCATATTACTATGAGCAATAAGGAGAAACTAATCCAGTCCATGGTGTTTTCCATTGCCTCATATGCATGTAAAAGTTGGACAATGAATAAAAAATAGCAAAGAGAATTGAAGCATTTGCATTGTGGTGCTGGATGAAAATATTGAAAGTACCATGGACTGCTAAAAAGACAAATGACCTGCATTGGAAGAAATGCAGCCAAAGCGATCCTTAGTGACTATAATGTCCAGACTTCATCTTATATACTTTGGACCTGTCATTTGGGGGGGGGCAGGGTTTTCACAGAAGGACATCACATTTGACAAAGAGATGAGCAGCAAAAAAGATGAAGGCCATCAAGAAGTTGGACCAACACATTGGCAGTAACCATGACCTCCAAGCAGAAGAGACCATGTTGATGTTGGTGAAGGACTCAACAGTGTTTCCTTCTGTTGTGAAAGAAATCCTTACATCACACATGTTGATAGCACACAAGCACATATCTTGATGGCACACGAGAACATAGCTCTCCATACAAGAACCAAATAATAGTAATTTCTCTAAGTCAAACAGCCTCAATGTAGATAAATACATGTTCAGCATATGTGAGGATGCAACTTGTTAGTTGTTGGCATTGATACTCTCCCTGAATTTTTTTTCAATATATGGCAATAGATTGCACATATAGTCTTTTTGTAATAAAAAGTGAAAAATGAGCATTCTCTCTCCCTTTCCTGCAATCTTTGACTTAAACAGAATCTGTCACTTCGATGACTTTCATGTCTCAGGCTTGAATGATTTCAATACATTGTAGAGTTTGGTTTTGACTCAAATGTCACTAGCTTCCATTTTCCCAGCATGTTCTCTATATTTTACTAATCCATTGCATAATCCAGTTTTGTTAGAAAGTGCTATATGTGGGATTTCTAGGAAACCCACACCTCCTGAGAGAGAAGGCTAGGGGTAGGGTGGGAGGAGGAGGGGACAGGGGAGACGGAAGGGGAGAGAGCAGGAGGAAAAGGAGGGAAAGAGTACAGCACACACAAGAAATCAGATAAATATTTAAAAGGTTCTGGTAATAGTTCAGCACAATGAACAAAAATAGATTCATCACGGCACCCAACCTTGTACAATTGTAAAACACCCAGTAAGTATATAATTCTAGGGCAAAGTTGCACAAGTTTTGAAAGCAGAAAATGTGTCGTTCACATAAAAAATATTAAAAATAAAATGTCTTTATAGGTAGTGCAATTTTAGATATTAAGGCAATGGCATAATACTTAAAAATCTTTTACAGAAAAATATTTCTAACTAAAATTCTTCACTTAAATAAAATTCAAAATAAAACTAGAATAAACATATTTTTAGACAAGCAAACATCAAAAAAATGCATTCTGTTAGATTTTTTCTTGGGAGACATTTGATAAATTTAACCCAGATTAGAGAACAAGCCTTTGAAGTAGAAAATTACCAAAAAAACCTTACCAGATTCAGGGGAGAAACAAACCATGAGGACTCTTCAAATGATTAAGGAAAGGTTACTGATGACAAGTGTTTGCCAGAGGGAAAGTGAAAATATGGAGAAAAGAGAGATTGAGGGACTTTCTGATGTAAAAATGTAGAGGGTGTCAGGACGCACACTCAGTCCTTACCCGTCATCGGTCAATGGCCTTCTAATGTCACCATGGCCTGTCTTAGGTTGGTAAAGAGTGTTCCTGATCTTACCCGTCATTGGCTGTCAAGTTCAGCTCACGGAGGCAGAGGGTCTTATCACATGCTCGTCGTGTGTGCCACTCTGTTCGAGATCGCTCATCTCCAAGCGACAATAATGAACTTGCAGGGGCCTTGCTTGAATGGTCTCAATCTGTTACTTAATAAATGCCATGAGGTTGTTGAATAATACTGGCCGTAATGAAAGCAAAAGCAATAAACTAACAAGGGGGCCCCAAAGTGGCAAGAGGTAAGGGAACAGTCCA
>PVJH01026924.1:0-29659 GCA_004026705.1 Nesogale talazaci
AGCCAGGAGCTCCCCAGATGAAAGGTGCTTCATAGGAACACAAGGCGTGACCCCCATATTTATAACCGAGGTTCTCTGGGGTGAGGAGGGCCCGGGGGCGGAGAGACAGGCCAGACCAGGGCCTCGCCTTCTTTATGACACAGGTTCTCAGGGAAGGGGCCAGGCTGGGGGGCTGGGAGCCTGAGAAAAAGGGCTGCGGTGGGTGTGGGGGCCCCAGCACAGAGGTCCTGGGAGTGGTGCGGGCTGGGTGACTGAGGGGGCAGGAGTGAGCTTGCTCCCTGCCCCAAGCTTCTTACAAGCCCAGGCGTTCCAAGGCCAGGGGCCCACTTAGGCCTGCGGGTGTCAGCGTAGGAACTCTGATGCTGGACTCGCATTCAAGGCCGTGGAGCCAGCTCTGACTCACAGGGACCCCTAGAGCAGCGGTTCTCAAACTTCCTCAGACAGTTCCTCATGGGCTGGCGATCCCCCCCTCTCCCGCCCCAGCCATCAAATTATTTTCTTTTCTTTTTTTTTTTTTGGGGGGGGGGGGCATCACTGCTCTCCGGTGGTGGGAGTAGGAGGCCCAGCCCCACTGCTGGAATTGAACCTCCGTCCTAGTGGGCCGCAGTCCTGCGCACAACCACTACGCCACCGGGGCTCAGCCCGCCATCAAATTATTTTCATTGCTACTTCATCACTGTCCTTTTGTGACTGCTATCAATCGGGCCACCCCTGGGAAAGGGTCATCTGACCCCCACAGGAGTCACAACCCACAGGTTGAGAACCACTGCCCTAAAGAGTTTCCAAGGCTGACAATCTATCTTTAGCCTCATCTTGCCCCTGAGGAGTGGCTCGTGGGTTTGAACCACTGAACCTTTCGGTTAGCAGCTCAACACTTACTCATCAGCCCCCCCAGGCCTGGACAGCCAGGTCCAAGTCCACTATGGCTGCCCTTCCCCCACCCCACCACCCACACACACATCCTGACCCACAACTTCCCCCTCTGCAAATAGGGAGAGTGCCAATATTACAGCCATTAAGCGACAGCCAGCAGTCGAGGAAGGACCGGCACCTGCTGGGCCCTCCGTGTACCTCAGGGGGACCCGTGCATTTGTTCATGCCACACACAGTCCCGAGCACCTACTGTGTGCCAGGCGCTGGTGCTGGAAGGACCGTTGTGAATGAGACGCAAACTGTGGCCCCCGCAGAGCTTGTCTTCTGTGCGGAAGACCGTCAGCCACCACAGACCCCACGAGGACACCTGACCTGACCGTGGCCCCCGGGCCCTGCGCTGTGGAGGAGAGCCAGCAGCACACAGGAGGGTGAGGGGTGACAGGTCTGCCCCAGGGTTCTCCCCACTGTCCCTCCAGGAAGGCAGGAGAACGAGCAGAGCCCCAGGCTGGTCTCAGCTGGTGGGTGGCAGGTCAAGGAGCCAGGGTCAGAGGGCCGGGCGAAAGTGGCACACCAGACAAAGGAATCTTGACCCTCAGGGGGCTGATGCCCCCAGGAGGGGAGGACGGGTGCCTTTTGCTCGCCCGCCTTCCCCAGGGTCCCCTCAGAGTGGACACTGGCGCCTCTGAGAACCCCCTCTCCTTTCTTGAGGTCCACGTACCACACAGCAAACCCTTTCCAAGGGAACCCCACCGGAGTCACCACCACAGGTTGAGAACCGCTGCCATAGGGGGTTTGCAAGGCTGACGATCTTTACAGGCTCTCCTGAGAGCAGCTGGTGGCTTTGAACACGGAACCTTCTGGTTAGCAGCTCAACACTTACTCATCAGCACCACAGGGCTGGAGAACCAGACCCAGATCCAGTACACACACACACACACACACACACACACACACACACATACACATACACGCCTCCCCTCGTCCTCTCCCCTCTCTGGGGTGCCCGAGGCACAGGGGGAGCAGCCAGCTGAGGGGAGAGGGCAGAAAGGAGACCCTACAGCCTGGACAAGGTTCCACTGAGTCACTGCAGGAGGAGCTGGGTGTGGTGGGTGGGGGGCGGCACTGGACTGGGGCACTGCCCAGGGGATTTGACCAAAGCCCATCTCCCGCCATTGCCCCGCAGCGGCCCCGGTGCATCTTCCGTGCCAGGCACATCCTGAGCCTGTGCCCTGCGCCCTTCTCCCGCCCCCCTCCCCACCCCCGGGATGGTCCAGGGACATCGCCCAGGCCTCCTCCGTGCTGGCACTGACACGCGGGCCCTGCCTGGGGCTCAGGCCCGGGGACTGTGTGAAGATGACGCAGCTACGGCCGGCAGCGCCTAGTTCCGTTGTCCGTGAGGTCACGGTGGGTCTGACCTGACCAGCAGCACCTATCAACAGCAGTGCGTTCCCGGGGTCGGACAGCGGCCTGCCTCTGCTTCCAAAACCTCACCCTTGCCTCAAGAGGCGAGCTGGACCCACTAAAGGGCCGTCCCATTTCCCCTCCCCCACCCCCAGGCCCTGGCTGCCACCAAGCTTTTGCCCATCACTGTGGCTCTGCCTAATCTGGATAACCCTGCCGAAGCAGCCCTGGGGGTGCAGTGCTTACGCCTTGGGCTGCTGGCGGCGAGGTTAGCCGTTCGAAAGCACCGGCCGGGCCGAGGAAGAAAGAAAGGGCGTTCTGCTCATGTCAAGAGTCCAGACTGGGAAAGCCACAGGGGCAGCTCGACCCTGTCTCACGGGGTCCGTGCACGCCGACACCACTCCACGGCAGGGAGTGTGGTTTCTGTTTAGATCCTTCAGAAACAGCTGGCTAGGCCTTCTCCCTCCCTCCCTCCCTCCCTCCCTCCTCCCCTCCCCACCTCTCTCTGCTCCCTCCGAGTCGATGAGTAGATTTGAACCACCAGCCTTTGGTCAGAGGGCACGCCTCGTTGTATGTCAGCACCCCCACTTTACAAGAGGAAGAAGCGGGCCTGGTGGCATGCATGCCCAAAGGTCATGGTCCGGTCCCCACGACGGCCAAGAGAGACTGACGGCTCCCCAGCTGGGCCCTCCTGGCACTGTGGCTTGGCCCAGAAGGAGAGCTGCCACTGGGGTGGGTGCTGCCTCTCCTACTGTAACCCTCTCAGCAGAGGCGGGCAGGCAGGGACATTTGGTGACCAGCCTCCTTGGGGAATCCAACCACTGATGGAGCTCAGAGGGCAGCCATCCCGGGGGTTGAACCCTTCCTCACAGCCGGATCCTGGGAGCTGGGCGCTCTCTCTGCCCGGGGCCAGCCTGAGGACAGAGCAGGGAGGGACAGGGCTCCCAGCCAGGCCCCAGGGCAGAGCTGCTGACCCACTCAGCAAATGGTCCCTCTAGGACCAGGCACTTACTGGACTGCCCCCCTTCAGCCAGGCAACAGCAGTCGATGCCACTTGCTCCTGGGGACCATGGTCCCTAAATGACAGGATGGGCTGGAGCCTGAGAGCAGGGTGGGGAGCTCTGAGGGTCCAGGGAACCCTGACGTCAGTAAGTAGGACTGTTGTAAAGGCAGACAGGGGCATGGGGCAGGTTGAGCACAAGGCCTAGGATGCCTGCCTAGGCTTCACTTCCACTTCCCACTCACCTCGCCCAGGCTGGGTGCCCATCGATCGCCAATTCAACCACGGGTTGACTGCTTTCCCCCTTTCCCTGCCAGACCCTCTCTGGGGAAGGAGAGTCCACAAAACTGCCAAGTGCAAGGAAGCAAGAAATCAGATGGGGTGGAGTGCCCAGCTGGGGCCCAGGGGGCTGCAACTGGTTCCATGCAGGGGAGCACCCGCCGCTGGAAGGGGGTGCGCCCATAGCCGAGCCCACCTCTGAACTGTACCCCCACACGGGCAGAGCACATGGGTCTGGTGGCTTGGGCCCCTTCCCTGCCTCCCCTCTTCCTCTCCCCTCTCTGGGGTGCCCAAGGCACAGAGGGGAGGGGAGGGGCCAGGAAGGAGACCCTGCAGCCTGGACAGGGCTCCACTGAGTCACTACAGGAGGAGCTGGGTGTGTGGGGGGAGGGGGTACTGGACTGGGGCATTGCCCAGGGGGTTGGGCCGGCCCATCTCCCGCCATTGCCTGGCAGCAGCCCTGGTGCGTCTTCCGTGCCAGGCACATCATGACCCTGTGCCCTGTGCTTTTTACCCCTGGAATGGTCCAGGGACATTGTCCAGGCTGCATTGACTGGATGGCCATGATTTTTTTTTTGGGGGGGGGCATAATTGATTGGATGGCCGTGATTTCAGGAGGGAGGGGGAACAGCTGTCCAAGGTCACCCCACACAGAGAATTTTCAGGGACTGGCTTGACCTGCTTCAAAGGCCATCCCCACCGCTCCCCCACCCCACAGAGCCATGAGCCCTGCCTACGGGGCCAGGTGTGAGAAGTGGGAGGAAATGCCCTAAACCACAGCCCCTCCTCCCTCGTGTCCCCCCACACCCACCCCAGCTCTCCCAGGAAGGAGCTCCTGCCTCAGGAACCCTCCAGACAAACTAGAGGGGGCAGGCCCCCTGGGGACCAGGCTGGGGGAGGGGGTGAAAAGCAGGGGCTAGAGGAGGGGCTGGCTGAAGGAGACCTGAGAGCAGCTAGGGGAGGAGGAAGAAACGCTTTCAGAGCTCTGGGGCCACAGCCGTGTCCTCACCCCCCACCACTTGGGGCTGTGGAACTTGGCAGTGAAGGAGAGGGAGCTTGATCTTCCAGGTGTCTGGCTGACCTGACTCAACCCCAGAATTCCCTGTGGGCAAGAAGGGTTGCGTGGGAAGGTTGGTGATTACCGACCTCCAAGACAGGGGTGGGTGTGGAGGCCACCTGCCCAGGGCACGCAGCCCAGCCAAGAGGCAGCTCCGTGCCCCCGCTCGGACTGGGGGCAGCTCAGGGTCAGCGGCCATGAAGAAACGTGCCAACTGCAAGCCTCACACACACAGCCCAGCCAAGGGCCCCAGTGAGCACCGCTCCTTCTCCTGGGCCCCGCTCTCGGCTCCGCGCAATGCCTGTGCAGCAACCCACACCCAGCCTGTGCTAGTCACCTGGTGGCGGCAGGCACACCAGGGCCCCAGCTCCCAGAGCAGGAGACAGGTTCACCATCACTTGCCCCCACGTGCCAGGGTGTGGACACGGTGCAGTCAGGATTCTCCACTGTCCCCACCCACCGACCCCCCCACGTCCTAAGGCATTTTGCCCCCAACCGCCTCCTGAGTGTCTCCCCGGCGGTGCTCGGCACCGAGACAGAACCCAGCGTGTGTAGACCCTCTCTAGATCAGAGATGTGCAGACACGGGGAATCCAGGACAGACAATCCCTTCAGGTCCAGTGGTGAGAGTCGGGTAGAAAGGGGGAACCAATAATAAGGTTCTGGGCTGAGCCCCGGTGGCAGAAGGGGTTGAGTGCAGGACTGCGGCCCGCGGGCTTGGCGGTTCAAATCCAGCAGCGGTTCTCAGGAGCGGCACTGGGTAGCGCCCACAACTACCAGAGGCAGTGATGCCAAAAAAAAACAATAATAAGGTTCTACCTCTTCCCTGGGGTACGGACAATGGGGACATGGGTGAGGGGAGACAACGGACAGTGTCAGACAGGACAAAGTAGTAATAATTTATAGATTATCAAGGGTTCATGAGGGAGGAGCAGGGAAGGAGGGGGGAAATGAGGAGCCGATACCAAGGGCTTAAATAGAAAGCAAATGTTTTGAGGATGAGGAGGGCAAACAGATGTACAAATGTGCTTGACATGCAATGGATGGATGGATGGATTGTGATAAGAGCTGTATGAGCCCCCAATAAAATTGAGAGATGTGCAGACGAGGGGTCCATAGTGAGTGGGTACAGAGAGCAGAGGAGCAGCTAAAGGAATGCAGGAGAGACCTGGTGGACAGTGGGGGGAGTGAGCGAGGACCAGGCCACAGAATGGACCTGGGAGCGCATGGGCCTGGGGAGCGGCTGCCTGGGTGAGTGAGTAATGGACCGGAGAGGGCACACCTGGCTATGTGAGTGAAGGGGTAGGTGTGTAGTGAAAGGGCTCAACTGGTGGGAGAATCGATAATGTCATCAGAACACCTTCTGGGAGGGAGAAAGGAGAAGGAATATGGGCCAACCCAGTGGGAAGCTGCCCCCCCATGAAGACTGGAAAGAAAGACACATCCTCTACAACCAGGGTCTTTGGGGGACTCCACATCTCATTACTAATGGGCTGGACCTGGCCAAGCGTCAGCAGGCCAGTGACAGCTCATGGCCTAAGAAGAATCTGGGCCAGATAGCGACCACCGACGCCTGCCGGGAGGAAAAGATCCATTGGCTCCACTCAAATTGGATCAAGAGGCCTCGCCACTGCCCTGTGAGGACAGGTGGCCCCCAGGGGTCAGTGTCCGGGCCCTGTTTGCCTAAGGAGGCAGGTTCTCGGTCATGTGGGATTGGCTCATCATGGGGTCACTGCCATGGCTGGGCTCAGACCTGGGGACAGAGGCTGTGGTGTGGAAAAGGTGAAGGGTGAATCCGCTGCTCAGATTTGCAGCTGCATGTCTTAGAGCAGGAGGGAGGGGGACTTAGGGGCCTGTCAGACACCCCTCCCCATGGTGGACACTGTGGTCCGGAAGGGACAGTAACTGGACCAAGCCCAGGGCAAACCCTTCACTTAGAGGACCTTCAGAGGGACCCCTCTGCCCCACACCCAGCCACCTCTCTAGGGAAGACTGAAGCCAGCAAGAAAGGGGGGTGGGGGTGCTGCCCAGTTTCTCTGAAGAACAAGACTCAAATGCTGTTCTACTTTGGGAGAGAAGTGCAAGGAGAGACAGCCCCCCACCCCTACCCCAAGCCATGCCTGACGGAGAATAGACCCAGTGTTGTCCTCTCTCTTCAAGGGCGGGGGGCAGGGGGTGGGCGTGCTTCAGAGTGTAAAAGCCCCCTGTAGTGTGTGTACATGTGGGGGGGGTGATGCACAAGATATTGCAAAACAGTTTGCTATGTCAGCCTCCCCCCCCCCCCCCCGGCTCTCCTGTGGGACCCCATGAGACCTGGGGACAGGGACCACACTGCCCTCTATCCCCTTTCTGCACAGTCCTGGGGCCTGGAGAGGGCAGGTGTGCCAGCTCCATGAGGCGCTGAGGGAAAGTAGAAGAAATGAGAAGGTGTTCAGAAGAAGGGGAGCCCTTGCTGTGTGTAACCCCTGCCCCAGCCCCTGCCAGCCCTCCCAAACACTCCAGTCACCAAGCTGTGACCACCTTGGTCTGTGACAAGCAGAACCCGCTTGTGAGTTCCCTGCCCCAAAGGGGAGTCCTCTGGGGACTGTACCCATGGCGGACAAGGCCACAGAGGTCAGCCTAGGGGTGCGGCACTGCGGCGACCCTCTCTGGGCAGGTGTCTGGGAGGGAGCGCGCTCCAGTCTCCGCACAGGCCCGGAGGCAGCGGCGCACGCCCTCTAGTGACCGCTCTCCTCACCTGCAGGAGGCTCCCAAGAGCATGGCCCCAGGAGCGCTTGAGGATCAAAGACAGATGGCTCCCCTTCCTCAGACAAAGGTCACCGTGAGCGTTGCACAACTGCTCCGTGTGCAGCGCCCTCAATCGAGCCTCCTGCCAGTCGCCACGCGTCAGAGCTCTTTGAATTCTGGCGCTGCCCTGTTGAAGCAGGTGTTATTTCCAGTCCATGAAGCAGCTGGGGCTTACTCCAGCGCATGCCCAGAAGAGTTGGCAGGATTTGGAGTTGAACCTAGATGTGACGCCAAACGTGTGTGCGTGTGTGTTTGGGCGTGTGTGTTATTCTTTGTTGCTTTGTTTTGTTTTTGGTGGCATCACTGCCCTGGTGGGAGTAGGAAGCCCAGCCTTGCTCCTGGAGAGCTGCTGCTGGATTTGAACCGTCAACCCTGTGGGCTGCAGTCCCGCACACCACCACTCTGCCACCAGGGCTCAGCCCCCGTTTCTGTTTTTTTGAGACCCTCCACTATCACTGCTCAGTCTTTCAAACCAAGCCAAACTCAAGGCAGTACCCTGCCCCACCTCTTCCAGCAGAGAAGCCAGTGGGTTCCAACCACAGTCCTTGGGGGGGGGGGGGGCGTGTCAAGCTCTAACCACTGCCCCACCAGGACTTGACATCTTAACAACGAAAGCCATTCCCTATCCCCTGCCCCAGAAAGATTGGGGAAAGGCCAACTTTGTGGTAGGAAACAAGTCACTATAAACTTAGCATATCTTGTTCCATTGTTTCCATCTACCATGGTTCTCTTGAGCTTCATACAAGCTTTGTGGGAGGGGGGCCTTAGGTAGCCTCTGACAGCAACGTCCCCACAGATGCCATCCTGCCAATACCTGGGATCTGTGAAGACCCACTCACAGAGAACATGCTCAAAGCACAACAGCCGCAGGCCAAGCCACTGGTCCCCCCGCTATGGGAAGATCTCCCACCACCCGTCGTCCGAGGATAAATGAGCCCGTTTGAACTCGGGGGAAGATTTGAACGACCCGCCTCAAAAGGAGATATATAACCGGTCAACGAGGACCTTAAAAAAATAAAAAAAAAGATGATCAACATCATTAGTCATCAGGGAAGTGCCTAATGAGCCACAGTGCATCGCCTCTGACACCCACCCGCAGCACGGCTAAAATTAAACGGCCTGACCAAGGCAAAGGTGGACGTCGGCGGAACGTTCACACCTTGTGCCACGTGGCACGGCCACTCTGGTCTGGTGGTTTCTCACGAGACTAACCACGCACGCACCTCCCCAGCGCAGCACCGCCACTTCCAGTGTTTGCCCCAGCGGAAGAAAGCATGTGCTCACAAGAGGCGGGGACGACGGTGTTCCCCAGAACCCCAAACGGCCGAGGGGGCATGACAACCCCGCCCTAGCCGAGGGCCCATTCCGGGGCGCAGCCACGCGCCGCCTCCGAGGACCCGCTGCCCGGTGCGCCCCTCCCCGACGGCGCCGAGTGCTGAGTGGAGCAAGTCTGTCCGTCGGTCTGTCTGCGAGCTGGGCTCGGGCGTGGGGCGTTGGGAAGAGACCGGAGGGCGCTTCGGGGTTGCTGTCTTGATGGGCGTTAGGCATCTGCTTTTGTGAATGCAGTGCAGTGGGTATGGGCCTTTCCCTAAAGAGTTTTCCCTCTATACGGGGAAAAAAAAATGGTGAGCCGATGTTGAGCCACGGCCGATGCTGATGCCGATTCTTCTGCCTTATGTTTTATTTCATTGGGGGCTCTTCCAGCTCCTGTGCCAATCCGCACAGCATTTGTGTCAAGCACATTTGGATACACGTTGCCCTCATTTTCTTTTCTGCCCTTGACATCCGCTCCTCTTTTTCCCCCCTCCCTCCCTCACCTTCCCGCCCTCATGAACTCTTGATAAGTTATACATTATTTTTATTTTCATAATTCATACCATTCCATCTCCCTTCGACCCCCTGGCTGGGGGGGATGGTGGTGGTGTATGTTGATCGTTGCGGTCAGTTCCCCCTTCCTCCCCCTTCGCCCTGCCCTCATGGTATGGCTACTCTCATCAGTGGTCCTGGGAGGTTTATCTGTCCCCCGTGTACATGCTCAGTTCTAACCACATTTGTTAGTTAGAACTGGGGTCATGATAGTGGGGGGGGGGGTGCGGAACTAGAGGAATGCTGTGTGTTTCATCAGTGCTGTACAGCAGGCTGGCTGGCTCGTCCCTTCCTCGTGACCCTTCTGTGATGGGCTGTCCACTTGTCTACGGATGGGCTTTGGGTCTCCATTCCAAACCCCCTCATTTGCATGAAAATGGTTGGTTGTTTGGGATCTTCTGATACCTGATCCCGTGGGCTGGTGTGCTTCTTCCATGTGGGCTTTGTTGCTTCTGGGCTAGATGGCCTCTTGTTTGTCTTCAAGCCTTTAAGACCCCAGATGCTAGATCTTGTAACAGCCAGGCCGAGGCCAATTATTCTGACCACACTTTGAGTGGCGAGGATTTAACCTGTGTCTTCCTCGCCCTTCTCTGCTCCCACCTTCTCTCTCCTCTCCTCTCTTACCCAGAGAGGACTGGTCCTCCCCTTCCTGTGCACCCATCCCTCTGTGCTAACCTGCACCTGCTGTTTCTTAGGCAGATGACCCGAGTGGGGTCTTCCTAGGCTCTGGGGACCATGCTTTACCAACCTTACTGTGTTTACTCCTCATAGGAGGTAGATACTAATATTGTACCCGTTCTTCCGACAAGAGAACGGAGGCATAGCGAGGTTAAATTTTATTTGCCCAAGGCCCCATAGCCTTGGCCATTGGCCTTGGCTTCAATGACTGGAGTCTTGGGGTGGTGTTGGGTGTATGCGTGCATGCACGTAAGTCCTTTGTTGAGATTACCCTGCCCCGCCCTTGAGAGAAGGGGTGGGTAATTCTCTAGAACATTCTCTGCATTCTCTTTCCCCCAAATCAAAACCTTTCCAGGTAGGGTCGACTCAGAGCAGAGCACACACCCCACCCAAGCAACTTTGAGGCTCATGTGTGCCGGGAACCCCATGTCCAACTCTGTGCAGCCCCAGGCTCTCATTCCAGTCCCCCTGCCCCCTTCTTACCTGCTCCAGGACCCCCAGCAACTGGCTTTCTGTCCTTGCTGCACGACCCTCAGCGCATCTCTTCCCCTAGATGGTGCCTTCCACTCTGGTCTCCCCAACCCAGAGGCGGGTCCACCGCCACCTAATGAACGAAGCCCTCTTTACCCTGGGTCACCACCATTTTCCCCTTTTGTCTTGCCCCCCCCCCCTCCCCTGTTACAGGTTAGGCACTGGGACTTGTCACGGCTGTGTCCCTAATGCTTCTGACTTTTTGTCATGGCAGGGTGGGGAAGGGGTGCCTGAGCACCCAGCCAGCCAGGTCCTCTTGAAGAGGACTGGCAAGATGACTCCTTCCCCACTCTCAAGTAATCTCACCCTCACCCAGTCCCTCCATCTCCAATAGCCGCTGCCCTCCAGGCGAGGGGCTGGCTGCCCTCAGACCCACGAGGGTCCCCCCTTCAAGGCCTAAACCCTGTCAGCAGTTCCCACCCTTCTCACCCTCTTCTCCCCTTTCTCCCCCACCCCCACCCCGCCTCCACCTCTGTGGTGGTGGTTTCTGTCCACCCTCAGTCTTGGGAGGGTATTTTGCTTTCCCAGACAAGCATGGCCAGGCAATTTCTCCTCCTAGGAGGTTAGGCTAATTGCTCTTCCCAGAAGAAAATCCTCAGAGGTTTTCCTTGCGGAAGGATGGGAGGTTTGAAAATTACATGTTCAGGGCAACATCAGGTTACTATATAAAGGCCATTCTCACCAATCTGGAGCTCACTGGGGAGTACACACGCCACCTGCTGGCCCTTACGGGCAGTGGGCGTAGAGACTGTCTCTAAGCAGAATTCCAGAAGAGAGAAAGCAGAGAGCCATCCATGTAAGTAAGACCTAGTCCCACGGGCCAGAGCAGCAGTCCTGTCCTCCCATTCGCCA
Source organism: Nesogale talazaci (assembly GCA_004026705.1). NCBI lineage: Eukaryota > Metazoa > Chordata > Mammalia > Afrosoricida > Tenrecidae > Nesogale > Nesogale talazaci. The sequence goes on from PVJH01026924.1 coordinate 11,324, forward strand.
TGAGGGCCATGTCCAGGGTACCCAGCCATTCCGACATGAACTGTGGACTTTTCAGATGGCTTTGAAAAAAATGGTACACACCTCTTTAAACTGTGTGATTAGCTCTGTCCCCTAGTGGGATTCCATCCGAAGATAAAGGGATTCGGATTCCAACACAACTTTTGGGGAGACACAATTCAATCTTGTACAGTGGTGGTTCCCAACCGTCCTCATGCCGAGACCCTTTAATCTAGCTCCTCAAGTGGTGGGGACCCCCCCAACCATAGAATTATTTTCGATGCTACTTCATATCTGTCATTCTGCTACTGTTATGAATCGTAATGTAAATATCTGATAGACAGTATGTGGTTTCAGTGTTACAGATGGAATATAATTAAAGCATAGTGATTCATCACAAAAGCAATATGTAAAATATTGTGAAATATTTATTTCTAATGACAAACAAATGAATTCTTGTCTTGAAGCACCCTCTTCAAGGGGGTGTTGTAGCATGGGTAACAGTCTTTTTTTGTGGGGGGGACATCACTGCCCTCAGGTGGTGGGAGTAGGAGGCCCAGCCTTTGCTCCTGTGGAGCTGGAATCAAACCTCCATCCCAGTGGGCCGCAGTCCTGCGGCCACTACGCCACTACAACCACTATGCCACCAGGGCTCAGCCTTGGGTAAACAGTCTTAATATGGCAATAGTAAACTACATTGCTACTTCTCAGGACCGTATGCACAAAAAGCCAACATCAGTGCGAAGGTTGAAATAGCTTTTCTCATGGAGGCTGAGCATGATCATGGGACAGGAGGAAAGTAAAAGGAAATAGAGGAAAGAACTGGGGTAAAGGGCATTTATAGAGGTTTAAATACAGGCAGGTACATCGGTGCATATATTTATATGTGACAATGGGGGAAATAGATCAACGAACTTATACATATAGGCTTAGCAGTAGAACAGCAGATGGGCACTGGACCTCCACTCAAATACTTCCTCAATGCAAGAACACTTTGTTCTATTAAATTGGCATTCCATGTGCTTGATATAGATGGTGTATTAAATGTAATAATAGCTATAAGAGCCCCCAATAAAATTACTTTTAAAAAAAGAAATAGCTTTTCTCACCAGATCAGCCTACCGATGTGGGCGGACCCACCTGGAGACAGATGGAGCGGCGGCGTCTCGGTTCCTAAGATCATCAGAAATGTGTTTCCCGATGGTCTTAACAAAGGTGACCAGACGTCCTGCTTTTTAACACCTTGCCCCGCATCCCTCGGCATTTTAAAATGAAATAAATATATTACAATACTATTTTTGCATTCTATGAACATTTTTGTTGCTCCATATAGACCAAATTTTTAATCAAGAACCCCCCCTGCCCCCCGGTCAATGGTGTTCCGCTTAAAGTCTGGTCACTTTATCTTGGGCAACCCCTGTGAAAGAGTTATTTGACCCCCAGAGGTGTCAAGACCCACAGGTTGAGGACCACTGTACAGGATGTGAAGTACAAAGCCGCACGCTAAACCCAGTCTGTTTCATTTCCCACAAGTCTCGTGAGAGGTCCTTACACCTGCCAAAGACAACTAGCCCAAGCCTTAAGAGGAGTCTCAGGTACCTGCCACAACCTGGTACAGCTCCAACACGTGACTGGGTGCCAGCGAGTGGGGGCCGACTCCTCGCCGCCCCCACTTTATAGGAGACCCAGCACTGCCAGGCCATGCACCACGCTCACGATGAGCCTTCCTCTGATCCCGCAGTTGCAGCCAGCTCACCAAGGGCCTTCCTCTTTTCGCCCTCCCTCCACTTAACCACGCCTGGTGTCCTTCTCCAGGGACTGGCCTCCCCGGACAGCACGTCCAAAGGACCTGAGGCCCAGTCTCTCCCCCCTCGCCCCTGAGGAGCAGACTTCTTCCAAGGCAGATTTGTTTGTCCTTTTGGCAATTCGTGCTCTGATTCCTCTTCAGTCTTCCTATTCAAGTGTCTGACTTCCACGTGCCCAGGAGACAGTTGGAAAACGCCCTGGCTTGAGCCAGGCACCCTTTGTGCTCAAAGGAGCACCCTTGGCTTTCCAACGCTTGAAAGAGGTCTAGTGCCGCCCACTTGCCCAACGCAGTGTGTCCTTTGATCTCCTGGCTGCTGCTTCCATGGTGAGCATTGATGGTGGATCCAAGCAGGACCACACCCTGCACAACGCAGACCTTTTCTCTGTTTATCGTGATGCCACCGATCGATCGGGCCCGTTGTGAGGACGTGGGTCTCCCTTGCACTGAGTCGGAATCCACAGGGAAGGCTGCAGTCCTTGAACTCCATCAGCAAGTGCTTCAAGGCCTCCCCACGGTCAGCACACAAGGTGGTGTCGTCCGCATGTTTCAGGGGGTTGCCAAGTTGAAGACACGAGTGAGGAAGCCACAAAGGAGCAAGGACTGTTTCATCTACCCAGGTGGAGCATGTAGAACAGGCAAATGAATGTAATCCAAACTCAGTGCTTACGAGGGAGGGGGTCACTGCGGAGGGGCCGCTGAGGTTAATTTAGAAAAAACATCACATGATGAACATAACCAAAGTCATTGACTTACAGGTAAACATGGCTGAGTAGGCAAATGTTCCGGGTCTATAGATAGCTCACAATTTTCAAGACCAAGAGGGGCGCCGACACTGTCCCCATCTCATCCACTAGAACACCGAGCTTGAGAGAAACGAAGAAATGGCCCACGGTGTCTGCGCTCAGTCAGTTACGGCCAAAGCCAGGCCTCAGGGCGAGTTCTGACTCCAGTCATCCCAAATTCACACTCTCCAGTAGGAAAAACTGAAACATAACACCAACAATCTAGCTACAGTAGACCTTTTTTCCAAAAAAAACCACTGTGAATATGAAGGTCCAATTTATCCTTTTTTTTTTTCATGGACTACTTTTTTTTTGCCCAAGTCTAACTCTTTTCTCCTATGTTTTCTTCTAAAAGTTTTCATCTTTTAGCTCTCACATTTAAATCTACGAGCTGTTTTGACCTCATTTCTATAGAGAACAGCATCTGACTTCATCTCTTTGAAGGCAGCTACCCAGTGGTCTCTCCCCTTCTCCCCTCTCCCGAGTTAAACACCTCTCTCTCTCTAGTTGGCGATTTACTCAGCCCTGTTTCTCAAACAGATTATTTGTTTCCTCAACAAATTGCCCAGTACCTTTGTCCAGAATCAATAGGCTTCAACATCAATAAAAGGCTTTCTGCACTCTCGATTATGGTCTATTGATCTACTGAAAGTAAAAACAGCCACAAAGGTTTCCAATAGATTGTGACTCAGGGCGGCTCCCCCTGTGCCCAAGTAGAATGGGACCCATCGGTGGTCACTGACCAGGCCCTGCTTCCAAGGCAGTGTTGGGTGGACTGGACCCTCGAACCTTTGGGCTAGCAGCTAAAGGTGCTCAGCATCATGGTCTTGACTTGTTGAGAAGTTTCACGTGTCCACAAAAATTGAGGACCCGTTTCTCAAGGCCAACAACAACAACAACAAGCCAGCTGGACTCTTGGCGGGGATTGTGTTGAGTCCACCTGGACCAGTCTGGGGCAATTGTCATCTGAAATAGTCTTGACGCTGCTGGATTGTGGCCATGAGCTGCGTCTCCAAGGATGAAGACCTTCCTCAAGGTCCCTCGGCCAAGGCTGCTCCTGTTCCAAGAAGCTATTTGCACGTCTTTTGCCAAATTTATTCCTGATTCCTCTGCTTTTCTTGGGCTGTGATGAATGCAATTCTCATTTCCTAAATGTATTCCTAATCCCTCTCCCCTTCTTACGCCCTGGTGAAGGCAGTTCTATTCTCCTTTTTGATTTCGGGTTGTTCTTGGTGCCTGCAGAGAAAAACAACTCTCGGTCATTTTTATTGTTTGGGTGAAAGTTCCCAGAGCAAGTTCCTTTTCGGCGATTCCCACAGCACCCATTGTGTTTTGTAACATGGGCCGCGACCCCCCTCAGTGTAACAGCTCAAAACAATTGATTTTTATAAGTGACCTCCAGCTCACGACTTCACTATACTTCTTCATCGGTTCTCATGGCTTTTGTAGTATTCGTTTACGAGTTCTAATCGTTTGTGATACAGCATTTTCTTTTTTGGAGGGGCATCACTGCCCTCTGGTGGTCATGGGAGCTACCTAGCCCTGCTCCTGGAGAGCAGCTGCTGGATTTGAACCGCCAAGCCCATGGGCCGAAGTCCCGCACTCAACCAATACAGCATTTTCTAAGGGACCCCTTCAAATTAAACTGTCAACGAGCCAATGCACCCCCGGAGGACAGGGTAAATAGAACTTCCCCAGTGAGTTCCCAAGACTTTAACTTTTTTTTTTTTTAGGCATCACCGCCCTCTGGTGGTGGGAGTAGGAGGCCCAGCCTTTGCTCCTGTGAGCCGGAATTGAACCTCCATCCCAGTGGGCTGCAGTCCCACGCACAACCACTACGCCACTGGGGCTCAGCCTAAGACTTTAACTTTTCTGGGAGTAGAAAACCCCATCTTCCTCCCGTGGATCCAGCTGATGGTTTCAAACTGCCCACCTTGCCAATAGCAGCTCAATGCACAATCACTAGGCTGCCAGGACCCCTGGGAGACCCCATAAGAAGAATGTAAAATCAAGGTACCTCTTAGCATGGAGTTTCGTGAGGAGTCAGTAGCTAATTCCTTTGAAGCAAACCACGTACTCCTTCTTCTGAGCCTGTCCCCGGATAGGAAGCTCCACTGAACCCTGTCCACCAGGAGGGGACCTCAGCTGCTGGCATTGCCATGGCCATCGTAGCCGCACCCAAAGCGCAGGGCACCGTGCCAACAAAGGAGAAAGTCGGCGGAGAGGACGCACGGCTGGCATGGTGAAAATGGGACAGGACCAGACAGTGGTCCCCTTCTCCCCCCCACCCTTTTTTTTTTTTTGGGGTGGGGGGCATCACTGCTCTCCGGTGGTGGGAGTAGGAGGCCCAGCCCCACTGCTGGAATTGAACCTCCGTCCCAGTGGACCACAGTCCCGCGCACAACCACTGCGCCACCGGGGCTCAGCCCTCCCCCTTCTTTTTCATAAGTCGCTTTCTTGATATAAAATTCACATCGCCTACACCTGCATAGTCGCTTTTAAAAAGAGGTGTAAATACACATCCCTGTCCGCTCCGGCATCCCCTCCCCCCTCAACTATGTTCATTGTCTGCTCCCCAATTCCCCTTGCTCCCCTGTCTCCCCTCCCCATCAGCAGTGTTCTATTGCTGCTGTACATCGGGTTGCCATGAGAACAGGTTTGTTGTCAGCGCCTAGCAACCACTTAGCATTCAGGGCACCTTGGAGTGGAGGGACGGAATGTCCTTCTATTGACTGAGCCCCCACCGGCTGCAGGCGCCACGTTGATCAATTGGCACACCTCACCACACATCCGCTCACACAACTGCCAAAGCCCCTGGTGAGGGGCCGGGGTTGAGGGAGGGCTTCCAAGAGGTTGCGTGACTGTCAAGTCACACAGCCAGTGAGTGTGTGGCAGGGGCAGGATTCAAGCCCAGGCTTGCTGGGCCCACATGTCCGGCCAGCTGTGCTCTCACAGGAAGCAGCTAGAGGCACAGGGTCAAGGCCAGTCTGCGCTTTTCGCCCCCAGCCCTGTAGGGCCTCGTAACTCTTCAGCGTGGATGACTGTCCTCCTTGTTCTGAACTCCCTGCTCAGAAGCTTTCAGGAAGTCCTGCTTCGAGGCTCAAGCTTCCCCGATCAGCGGGCAGCTCAGTCCCTCCAGGCCTGACTCCACAGCCCACCCTCCCCAGCGGTCATGACGCCTTCCCCGCTGCCTTCCTAAGTCCACCACGCCTGGGCCCCGCTCCTCTCCTCCGCCTGGGAGGAAGGCGTCCTCCACGTGACAAGAATGGGAAGGACACAGATTGCAAGCGCTCCTCTCAGACTGGCACTGACCAGCACGGTGGCTTGACCAAAGCTGCACCTTTCAAAATGGCAATGACAGAAGGGGCTCTCAGGAGTGCTGCAGTGGGCAAGATGCTTGGAAGTGCTCCTCCGGCCTGCGGGGCGGCCCAGGCCAAGCCAGGGGCACGGTCCCCTACGAAGGCAGAGGGACCCTCTCCCGCTTTGTGCCACAGCACTGGCCCCAGGGCCGACACCAGGGCCAGGGCATGTGGCACCTGGCCTCAGGCTTGTTCTTGCTGCGTTTGATGTCTCTGTCAGGCCTGCTGGGTGCCGAGCTCATACCTCAAGTCTGGCTCGGGATACCCCTGTCTTCTAGCTGGAGGCCGCCACGCCCCTCCCACCCATACAGTCATTGCCACTCAGGCCATTGAGGTGGCCTTTTGTAATGTCATTGACTAAACCACATTTTGTCCCTCCAGGAGAGCAGGTGCAGCCCTGGGGGCACAACAGGTCAACGCTCGCCACTAACTAGAAAGTGAGTTCAGACCTATGAGAAAGTCAGAGGGGGGAGGCCTGGCCAGCTGTCTGTACAGGTTACAGCCTGGCATTCCGAGAGGCGTCCACATCGAGCTGATGGCTCTTAGCAACTAACGAGCCTGAGCAGCTGCTGTGTCCATGAGGAGGGGACCTCACGGAGGGCTGGTCCATAGCCCACGGCCCGCTCTGCTGTTCAGCTCGGTTCTCTAGTCCATGGTGATGGCCAGACATACCCACTCACAGACAATGCTCACAGCTGTGGGTCCACGAGGGAAGCCAGCCAGCTACAGCTCTACTATGGATACAGTTGTTCTGTCGGGACATGCTACAAAGTTCTTTTTTCAGGCTGCTAACAAAGGCTCGAAGGGCATGCCGCTTCGCTCTAAGCAGCACACCAAAGGCTCTCTGTTCCAGCAAATCCAGCTGGCTCCCCCAAATAAGTGCCGAGAGGCACCCCACTGTACAAGCCAGCTTCCTGCTCCCAAGCACCTGGACTTGCTCTGTGGGCTGGGAGATCCACTGCTCTGTCTCCGGGTGTTGCTGCTGCTGCTTTCAGTCACTTCTGGGGGCCCAGATGTCTTTTTGGGTCTCCGGGTCCAAAAGATGCTGGACCACTCCTGACTCTTTTTGTGTGTGTGTGTGTGTGTGTGTGTGTGTGTGTGTATGGCATCACTGCCCTGGTGGGAGTAGGAAGCCCAGCCTTGCTCCTGGAGAGCTGCTGCTGTATTTGAACTGTCAACCCTGAGGGCCGCAGTCCCGCACACAACCACTAGGCCACCAGGGCTTAGCCCTCCTGACTCTTGCTGGCAGTGAAACAAACCCCCTTCCAATTCTGAGATGGTCTCTTTGATACCCAGCTGGACGACCATCACAATCACTGCCAGGCACAACCAGTCACAACCGAACGATGAGACTTTTTAAGCCAGTAAGGAGTTACCGTCCCTGAAACCCACAGAACTGGTTCTACCCGCCCTTATAGGGTCGCCACAAGTCCAAAACAGCGGCACGGCCGTGGGTGGAAGTTTTGAGTTGGGGACTCAAAGAGGGTGCAACCCCCCGTGCCCTAACCAAGTCTCCCCACCCCTTCACCTTGGCCCAACTCTAGCCCTCCCAGAAGCATCCTAGGATCACTGAGAAGCTCGCCCAGCAGAACAAATGACCATGAAAAGTGGGAGAAAGACTGGGCCTTCTACTCCCATAAACTGCGACCGTCTCACAAACCCACAGGGACTTGCTGTGAGTCCACACTGACCCCATGAGTGCGGAAAAAAAGGAGGATTGCAGTGAAAGCTGGCGTCCACCTCCCAACCACCACCCTCAACCCTGGACCCTAGACAAATGGTTTCATTTTCATGATTTTGCCTAATCCTCACTGGGACCCTGCCAGGCTATTCCTATTCCTGCTTTAGAGATGAGAGGTCAGGAAAGGGGCACCTAGAGACCAAACTGGACTGAGCTGGGCTTTGAACCTCAGTCTGACTCTCAACCTTTGACTGAGCCTCTAACCCTCACTCAGCAGCCTTTCCAGTGAGTTCCTGGAGAGAACTACTGTCGGGCACTGGGGTGGTTACAGACGGTAAGGCGGTGCCAACTTGAGGGGATTGAGAGTGAAGGGGTGGCGTGCAGCCCATCCATCAGGTCGCAGCTTGACTGGAGGGCGACCGAGATCAAGGTGGCAGCCCCCCACCTAGTCACCGTCACCTTGATGTTGACAAACCGCATGGAGCCATGCTGCGACCTGCAAGAGCCTTGGAGACTCTTCCATGGCCAGAGGATCCACAAGACTTTGTACTCACCGGCCTGCGGTCTTCCTGCATTTTGCATCATTGCATGAGCTGCATGAGTCTGGGAGGGATTTATGGACGTATGGCTAAAATCAGACTTATGGACTTGATCTGAGCTGGGCTGGGATGTATTCTTTTTTTTTTTTTTTAGGCATCACTGCCTTCAGGTGGTGGGAGTAGGAGGCCCAGTCTTTGCTCCTGGGAGATGGAATTGAACCTCCGTCCCAGTGGGCCGCAGTCCCGCGCACAACCACTACGCCACCGGGGCTCAGCCTGGGATGTATTCTTGATACACAATTACTCTTTGTTTTTATTTGTTTGTTTGTGGGGGCATCACTGCTCTCTGGTGGTGGGAGTAGGGGGCCCAGCCCCACTGCTGGAATTGAACCTCCGTCCCAGTGAGCCGCAGTCCCACGCACAACCACTACGCCACTGGGGCTCAGCCCCACAATTACTCTTTGATATAAAGCTTTTTCTTGTACATACATGAGTGTCACTGGGTCTGTCTCTCTAGTCAACCCAGACTAACAGAGGTACAAGAGACCCCCGTCTCAAATACCACTTAAGAGCATTTCACGAAGTCTTAAATGAGACAACGACACAGACATATCATCTGGAGGGGTGGGGGTAGGGCATTAAGCACGAGGTCAAGGGGCATCTGAGGATTCAAAGTCAAGGCCTGGGACAAAGGACACAGTCACAGATGTGTGATCGGAGACACATTAATGCATCAGTCACAGGTGGGACTAGAGAAGCAGGGGCAGGACCATGACTGGGCATGCACACTGGGTCAGACACGGAAGAGCTTACAAGACCAGCCTAGGGCCTTCTGCCCGTGGCAGGCAGGGCATGACTCATGGCCACTTGTGATCTCCACCAAGCACACACTCAGGCAAGCCCCTCCCAGGGCTGACTGGAGGCATCTACTTCCAATGCCCTCTGCTGAAGGGCCAGATTCTCTACTTTCAGGAGTAATGATCAGAAACAATTCAGTAGACGCCTAAGCTATGATGGGAGCCTGCAGATGGATTTGGGACGGCCACACCCACAGCCTTTGGCAAACCAGGGTGCAGAGAGTTTAAGTTCTAATGACAGAACTCATTTGTCCCTCAACATTGGGGGTTCCTTTCATTCTGTGGCTCAAATGGTTGACAATTCTATTATTATTACACATGCATTTTTCCCCCCAATGGAGAAATTAGAAAGGACAAAGACATATACATTTTGTCCTGAAATTTCTTTCTTTTTTGGGGGGGGGCGGGCATCACTGCTCTCCGGCGGTGGGAGTAGGAGGCCCAGCCCCACTGCTGGAATTGAACCTCCGTCCCAGTGGGCCGCAGTCCTGCGCACAACCACTACACCACCGGGGCTCAGCCCCTAAGACGTATACATTTTTAAAAGTGAAAATCACCATGATGCCACCATTCAGAAAAGAACCCCGGACATTTCAGATGTCTTTCCTCGAGAGATTCGTTCATCAATACACAAACACAGACGGTATCGAAACACATGTATTATTGAGTGTGCTAGCCCTAAAACTAAGGCTTATATTTAATTCCATTGACATAATCCCTGGAGGAAACTGGGGTCTGGAGACTAACTTTACCCAAGTTGACACAGTGGGGAAGGCCCCAGGGCCGGATTTGAACACAAGCACGTGGCCTGGGACCCTGGCTTTCAAGCTTACAATCCAGCCTTCCTCCAAGACCTCCTCCCTCATTACCGGCAGGAAGATTAGGGGGAAAGGGCTGTCTCCACTGAATACCTACACAGACGAACATCACCCGGCCACGCCACAAAGAGGTTTGAAAGAAATCGGGCCCACATTAGAAACCCGGGGAAGACTCAAAACTGGGTATGCGCAGATTAAAGCCACCTGGGCACGCACACTAGAAACCAGCACCATTCCACGAGGCAGCCGGGTTTGGCCAGGTAGGGAAAAGAAAAAGGCACCATGGAACACCCACTTGACCGCCCCACTCCACTGACCGGTTAGTGTTTCTGCAAGGTTGATCCTTAGACCTGCCCGCACCAGAAGCCAAAAAAGCCACGAGCATTTTTAATGTTTGTGTTTATGCTAATAAATGCACTTCATATTTTAAAATCAAGTTTGAGGGGGACTTTTCTACTCAAGAAGTGAAAGTATTTTTCTTATAAAGTTGCGTATCTTAATAAAATGGACTGCATTTGTTTCTTTAAAAAAAAAATCCCTCCTCTTAGGGGTTGAGGGAAGACTTCAGACAGTGCAAGATATGAAAAAACAATCATCTGTAAATTATCAAGGGTTCTTAAGGGGGGGAAGGAGGAAGGAAGGGAGAAGAAAAGAGGGGGAAAATGAGGAGCTGATACCAAGGGCTCATGTAGAAAGAAAATGCTTTCAAAGAGATGATGGCCACAGATGTACAAATGTGCTCGACACAATGGAGACACACACACACACACACACACACTGTGATAAGAGTTATATGAGTCACCAGTAAAATGATTTTTTGGAAATCAAGCCTAAGAAGAAGAAAAAAAAGCCAAGTTTGGGCACTGGCCGGTTCTGATAGAAAAACCCAATAATATTTCACTTGATTCCATTCCACTGCCACCCAGTCCATTCTAATCATAGTGACCCTCTGAGTGGAAACCTTTACAGCCTAGAAGTGGCCAGTAGGGCTTGACCCTCTGACCTTTAGTCTACACCCCAGTGGTTATCCAGCAGGCCCTAAATGGAGTCACACATAGACGCAGAACCTCAGACCAACAAACCCAGACCCGAGCTCCAAGGCCTCCCCTTGGCTAGGGCTTTCTGGACACCGTTACTGATGTCAGCCTGGCCATGCTGCTAGCACCTGGATGAACCCACAAACCTTTGCTGATTCTAAAGTTTAGATTCTAAAGTTTAGAGGTGAGCCACAAAGCCATCTCCAGGCCTAGGACAGAGCCCTGGTGCCAGACAGAGTGGGTGAAGTGAGGGTGGAAAGATGAGGCTTTTCCCTCCCATCAAGAGCTCCTGTCTCAGAAACGGAAGGGGCAGTTCTACCCTGCGCTGGCCGGGAGATGGCACCAGCTGCATAGCAGTGACCCTGGTCTCCAGCGCTGAAGAAGAGTGCACTCCTCGCAATACCCACGGCAAGAAGGAGTCGAACTTGAAGGGTCTAGGAACCAGAGAGCCGGCTGGATCGCTCCAGAAGGTCCCTCCCTATAAAACACCCTTTAACCTGTTGCTCAGTGTAAGAGGACCAGCCCCTAACTAAAGTGACCAGATGTTAAGCGGGACACCATTGGGGGTGGGATGGGGTGGTGGTACTTGATTAAAAATGTGGTCTATATGGAGCAACAAAAATGTTCATAGAATGTAAAAAGAGTACTGTAATATATATATAGTTTTAATTCTAAAGTGCCGCGGGACATTGTTAAAGCGTTAAAAAGCGGGACATCTGGTCACTTTACCCCTAACACATCATCACAGGTCTGGTGGGCGCCATTGTCCAGCGATGACTGATAAAGATTCTAGTCAAGTGGTAGAAAATGTGCGAGTCAGACACACACTTTATGGTAGCACGCTCACCTCCCAGACAACCATGATGCCAACAGCCAGGTTCACACACAGCGCGGGCAGGAAGCCGGAAGCAAAGGAGAGCCAGCCGAGGGAGGAAGCTTATTGCTCACCAAGGTTTAAATCTACTTCCGGGGCGTGCTCACAGATAGGGGCTATACGATAGGCAGGCACATCACAGGAAGGGGATAGGACAGTGACAGGAAGGAGATGAGCTAGGGGCGTACACGTGACAAGAAGGGGCGGGACTAGGGGTAGGTGACAAGAAGAGTGGGCCCTATGGCAACCTAACCTTGACCATCATTGGGTGGCCTTGACCTCCCTGTCTCTCCTGTCAGGAAGTAGTCTCCTCCCATCCTTATCAGAAGGGAGTGGGCCCTCCTTGGGTGGGACAGACTACACAGCTGACTGCTCTAGCTGGCTGATAACCTTAGGGAGAAGAAGAGTTCCTGGTCTACATTCGTTCACCTCCAGGTGTATGGTCATTTGCCACGTGTAGCAAGCGGCTTAAGCTTGGCGTATATTTGGGAAAGACATCTTGGGAGAAATGGTTCTATTAGCCATGATTCTCCACCTGCCAAGTGCGTGGTTCCGTCTGATGTTCTTTCTGTGGCACATACACGATCCCCATCAGCAGTCTCACCATCATCCGGTGTGGGCAGGTCCAGGGGAAACCCATTAGGAAGCAGAAGTGAGAAAACTGTCTTGCTGTCATGACAGACTTGGCCACCAGAGGGAAGCACTCATCAGCTCCAGGTGTTAGGAACGGCCTGCAAATTGCACCTTTCAGCAGCATGTGTGGCAAAGTCGACCTCTTTATGGGGGCTTACTGGGCAAGGGTCCTTGGGTTGCAAATTGAGCTGTTAGGTCAACAGTTCAAAACCACCACCTGCTCCATGAGAGAAATATCTATTCCTCACAAACAGGCTCAGAAACCAACCAAGAGAAGGCATTTCTACCCCTGTCCTGGAGGGTCCCTACAATAAAGTGACCAGACATCCTGCTTTTTAACATTTTAACAACGTCCCGCAGCATTTTAAAATTAAAATAAATATATTACAATACTATTTTTGCATTCTATGAAAATTTTTGTTGCTCCATATAGACCAATTAATCAAGCAATTCCCCCCTCCCCCCACCCCCACCTCCCACCCCCCCAGTCAATGGTGTCCCACTTAAAATCTGGTCACTTTAAGAGTTAGATTTATCTCCCAGACAGCCCTTAGGGAATGCGTCCTCAAACACAGCCTCAAGAGAGACGTTTCCCTTTGAGGCTTGTAATGCCATACATTTAAAGGGGGGGGGGGGGGGTTATTCCTAACTCTTCAACATGTGCCCCCACCAGGCGGTCTGGACTCCTGCGGTGCAACTTTACAAGCAAGCTGCTCTTTCCCACCCTGCCTCCGCACATGGGGCAGTTGAAAAAAAGTAGCCGCTCCTTCTCTGAAGACTTGGCCTCTGGTGGACACATCTCTTGGTCACTCTGTGGTTAATGCCAAGCTGCCTTATCCGCTGGTCAGCAAGGATCACTTTCTTCAACCAGTGTCTAGAACTGTTTGAGGAGCAGGCACTAGAATGCTTCCCAGACCATCTCAAAGGGATGCATGAGGGTTTCCCAGGTAAGCCATGGATCCCAAACATGTCTCTTTGTCTTAGGTGAGAATTTTCGGGTGCGTGACTGAGGTGGGTGTGGAGGGAGTTGGCATAGGGTAGGAAAGTGACTCAGGTCAGGCAGACAGCTGATAAAACACGCAGTGACCTCAGCTAGCAGTGGGCAAATGGACATCATTCTATGGGACCAGATTTTAAGACGGACACCCTTGACCGGGGGTGGGAGGTGGGGGGGTTCTTGATGAAAAATTTGGTCTATGTGGAACAACAAAAATAGTATTGTAATATATTTATTTTCACTTTAAAACGCCACGGGACATTGTTAAATTGTTAAAAAACAGGACATCTGGTCATCTTATTCTATGGGGAAACACGGAGATAGAGGACAAACCACACCCCAGAATCATCCCACCCCAGGGACGAGGGGTTGGAGTGTTCACACACCAATTCCTCAAAGTTAGGGCTGCCTCGAAGGCTACCTCTTCCAGTTGAGCAGTCTTTTGTGGTCCTGCCGGTGCAGACATGAGGTGACTGGCAGGTAAGTTTGGGGTGGGGGTAGGGGCTGTGACAACAGATGCTACGGGCTTTCATCTGGTCACAACTCCACCCAGAACCAAACCCTTTCCTTCCTTTGCTCTGTCATCAACCACCACCTCCTCACCTCTTCACCCCACCCCCTGCTGTCCCCATCACAGCCATGCTTGTTGAATGGCCAACATCAGGGCAAGTCCTGTCTATGCACATGTGGTGAGAGGCAGAGACAGTTGCTTCCAGTAGTGTCCTGAAAGCTCCACACTGACTCTGGGATTTGACCCTCCACCCCAGACCAAGCCTAAGCCAAGCAGCAGATCCCACGGCCCTCATTGCTACTCTTACAAAGTATGCACCCCCACGCTCGGTCAGGACTTCAAACATGAGGTCATTTTGTAGGAATTTGTCTTGAAAGTGCATTAAGGAACCATAGCTGAACCTGAAGGACATTCACTTTGCTTTCCTCTGAACCGTGTTAATGAAATTATTCAAGAACCGGATGGTTAGCAAGTCGCAGGAGACGCCAGAGAACCACCTGTACAACCCACTGAAGATTTGCAAGTGTGTCAAGCAAGATTTTGTTAGTTGGATTTGAATGCGCTCCCTTGATGAAAATGTGTAAGGAAGGTTTAAAATGCTCAAAGTTAAGTTGATAAACTGTTTGGGGGGAGGGGGGGGTTAATCTGTTAACATGATGTTTAAATGGCAAATAGCAAGCACGTGTGTTGTTTTTCTAAGACGGAAATGGAAGGATCAGTCTGACGTGGTGTGTACAATGACCTTACAACGACTAGGTTTAAATATTTTTATACCGCTTTAGAAATCCAGGATATGTCAAGTTATTGAGACAGCACATGGATTAATGGTTTCTTGGGGGTAGGGCAAGGGAGGTTGGGGGGACTTGGGGAGCTAACAACAGCAAGTAGGAGGAAGGGGGAAATGTTCTAAATTTGATTGTGGCAATGACGACCTCTTCTTGATAGAATTGAACGATTGTATTTTTTATGTGGATTATGTGCCAGTAAAACTGTTGGGGGGAAATTAATAAAATCAAAACCAAGTAAAGGCAATAAAGTAACTATATTCATTTGCAAGTTGAATATTGAGAAATTCAGATGATGGTAGCCTGTCTCTAGAGCAGTGATTCTCAGCCTGTGGGTCGTAACCCCTTTGGGGGCTGAACAGCCCTTTCACAAGGGTCGCCTAAGGCCATCGGGCATATTTCCCATGGTCTCAGGAACCAAGAAACCGCTCCTCTATCCGTCTCCAGGCAGGTCTGCCCACATGCAGATCTGCTGATCTGGTGAGGAAGAAGTTATCTCAACCTTCTCACTGACTTTGGCTTTTTACGCAGACTGTCCCAAAATGCAGCAATACTGCTTGCTGTTGTTATATTAAGACTGTTACCCTGGGCTGAGCCCCGGTGGTGTAAGTGGTTCAAATCCAGCGGCTGTTCCCAGGAGCAAGGCTGAATAGCTCCCACGACCACCAGAGGACAGTGATGCCCCCTCTCCCCCGAAAAGACAGCTACCCATTCTACACCATGCTTCAAGACAAAATTTCATTTGTCATTAGAAATATTTCATAATATAGAATTAACATATTTTGTGATGAACCACTATGCTTAATGTTCCATTTATAACCATGAAAATACAAGCTGCATGTCAGATATTTACATGAAGATTCCTAACAGTAGCAAAATGACAGTGATAAAGTAGCTACGAAACTAATTTCATGGTTGGGGGTCACCACCACACGAGGAACTGTAGTGTCGGGTCTCGGCATCAGGAAGCTGGCGAACCACTGGGCTAGAGTGTGGTGAGGGGGGTGAGGGGCATTTCCGTTTCACAGGACTTAGCGTTGAGTAATGTCTGAAAGAGCTGCCTAACTCCGTCCTAAAGCCTTGCCGACAGACTGGAATCCATGTTAAAATTTAAAAGTCACCAATCCTTTTTAAAATCATTTTATTAGGGGCTCTTCCCGCTCTTATCACAATCCACACATCCATCCACTGTGTCAAGCATGTTTGTACATAGGTTGCCATCAACATTTCCAAAACATTTTCTTTCAACTTGAACCCTTGGTGTCAGTTCATCTCCAACCCCCTCCCTCCCTCCCTCCCTTCTCCTCATGAACCCTCGATAGTTTATAAGTATTCTTTTGTATCTTAGATTGACCACTGTCTACCTTCACCTACTCTTCTGTTGTCCATTCCCCTGGGAGGGGGTGATGGTAAGTCATCGGGATTGGTTTCCCCTCTCTCCTGAAACCTTCCCCTTCCCCTCCTGGTATCCCTTCTCCCATTGTTGGTCCCGAGGGGTTTATCTGTCCTGGATTCCTGTGTTTCCAGCTCTTATCTGTACAGTGTACATGCTCTGGACTAGCTGGATTTGGAAGGTAGAATTAGGGTCATGACATGGGGCGGGGGAGGGGGAAGGAAGCATCAAAGAACTAGAGGAAAGTTGTTTCATCAGCGCGACACTGCACCCTGGCTGCTCCGTCTCTTCCCGGTGACCCTATTGTGAGGGGATGTTCCTAGCAGCAGGTCCTCTAACTTGAAGGCTGACCTCACTGCACACCCTGAAGGAGACATTCTTCCCCCCTGACTTCCAGGGGCTCTTTCCTCTATGACCACAGAGTGATAGCTCCACTGGCAGGACCCTGGTGCGGTACATCTTGACAATGATGCTCCAAAGACAGCTAGGACTGAGAAACCCCGTGTGATAGGTAGGCTTGTTGTGCCAACATGGCCAATGAACACTCATAAGAGCAATTGAAGGGCGGAGATAGAAATGGCTCGGCAATCCCCGGCCTTGTCCACTAGCTCTTTAATCTTCGGACCAGGAGGCCGCCTTGATCATCCTGTGCCTCCATCTCCAAGCGACACTACCCGTGGGACTCCTAATCAGTGGACTGTGCTGCTGTTTGTTGAGGTTCCTTCAAGCCCTGCTTCGCCACGCTCCTGGAATATACATCTCTTGAGCTGGGGTCTGTTGGACTCTGACATCTGGCTGACTGGCCTGCTCTGCTGTTTACTGCTTGTGCCTGGAGAGCCTGAATTGCTCTGCAGAGGACTCCTCGGTGGCCTTCAAGACTTGAAGGACTGCCAGTCTACTAGCTGTCTCAGGCAAGTGAGTTGCACCGAGCCATTTGTATTGCTCTATAGATTAGTTGTTTATTTATTTTATATATCCTTCTATCTATATAAATAAAGAGAATTACTAGTGTACTGGTTTTATTTCTCTAGAGAATCCTAGCACACTGTTTTATAGCTGCTAACACACCTATCCCACGGCCATCCTGTAACAAACCAATGACCACATCTGCTGGCAATCAGGGACTTTAACCAATCATGCCACCTCAGCTGCACAGGGGGCTTCAAAAAGCCTGTGGGAAAGAATCCATGTTCTTATCCCATCTTCCCCCTCACGTTAGGCCCCTCTTCCTGCTGAATTCCATCTTGACCTATCCGCCTCCCAGGGGATTCTGAACA
This sequence comes from Nesogale talazaci, assembly GCA_004026705.1. Lineage (NCBI taxonomy): Eukaryota > Metazoa > Chordata > Mammalia > Afrosoricida > Tenrecidae > Nesogale > Nesogale talazaci. The sequence continues at coordinate 28,671 of PVJH01026924.1, forward strand.
TCAGTCGGTGGTGGTTGGGTAACCATCCACTTCCTAATTGCAGGGCCTGGGTTGGTTTTGTGTTGGGCTGCTTCCTGTAAGGTCAGTGGTTCAAAACCACCAGGTGTTCTGCAGAAGAAAGACCGGGCACTTTGCACCTCCATCACCAGCGATTAGTTAAGTCTCGGAAACTCACAGGGGCACCCGGTCCGATAGGGCCACGATGGGTCGGCCTCGATCGACTCCACTGCCTCGAGGCAGTGGGGTTGGTTTTATTATTTGTGACAATGACATGGCTCTGGGCACCCTCTTTGTGTCATTGCTCAAGTGGTTAGTGCTTTTAGCAAGATCCCCAGAGTCTGGTAAAAATACAGATTCTGCTTCTGCAGGTCTGACTGGAGTGTAGCGGGCTTTGGCATGGTCTTATGCAGACAACTGAATACCAGAGTGGGGGGAGGGGGGGACGGTGGGGGGTGGTGGGGGAGGGAGGAGGCAGGGTCTAGGGGGCGGGGCGAGCAGTTTGTAGCAGTGATGACCGCCCTACCCTCTGAGTTGGCTTGCGCTCTGCTCCCTGAAGCCCGCCGCGCCCTCCTTTTCCCAGCAGACGCTGCGTGTGGACCTGAGCCGAGGTCACATGCACACCATGGCTGGGACGTTAGCCCTTTGGGAAGCCATAAGCCAGGGGCGATGACAGGCATTGTTATTTTCATAGGGTTTGTGCTAAGCAGAATCCAAGTTGCCCACCCTGTCCGAGGTGGCCGTTTGAAGAGTCTATTCATTGTTTTGGGGTTTTTGGGGCATCACTGCCCTCAGGTGGTGGGAGTAGGAGGCCCAGCCTTTGCTCCATGGAGCTGGAATTGAACCTCCATCCCAGTGGGCCGCAGTCCCGCACACAACCGTGCACTAAGCCACCAGGGCTCAGCCCTTATTCATCGTTTTTTATAACGTGTGCGCTGATAAAGGTTATCCAGACATCTGGGCTGAAAAATGAACAGGAAAAGCCACATCGC